>WSYH01003196.1:23574-33799 GCA_036426205.1 Ascaphus truei
CCTATACCTGATCTTATACCTGCTTCCTATACCTGATTCTATACCTTGTCCCTATACCTGATCCTATACCTGTTCCCATACCAGCACCCTATTCCTGATTCTATACCCGCTCCCTATACCTGATTCTATAACCGCTCCCTATACCTGATTCTATACCGCTCCCTATATCTGATTCTATACCCGCTCCCTATATCTGATTCTCTACCCGCTCCCTATATCTGATTCTATACCCGCTCCCTATACCTTATTCTATTCCCGCTCCCTATACCTGATCTTATACCTGCTTCCTATACCTGATTCTGTGTGGGATGTAGTAGGCTACTTCCTCTGAGGTGCAGGGGAGGCGTGCCACAGTTGGTGTGTGGGATTCTGGTCCCTGTCTGCGGCACATGTGGTGCACTCGATGGGTGGGAGAGCATTACTTCCTCTGTATCCCATGAACGTTGAAGTAAACACGCTTGCTCTATCCCTGTTTGACTCAGTTGACCTGCACAGGTTCTGAGGGTGGTGTAGAGGTGAGGCATTGTCTGTGAGCTGATAAGTTGAAGAATTCCGTCTTTGTCATCTGATCTTGGCGGTACTTGATCAGTCTGAAAGGATTGCATTACATACACGAATAGCCTTCTTAGGTTGTCCTGGGGGGCACGGCGACACGGCAATTTGGAAGCCAGGACTTTTGTCTAACTCCTTTTCCGCAAACCTCAGTGGCACTGAGATGGTGACGAGTTGGCCTACTCTAGCCTTCCTCCCGCCAGTGCTCCGCTAACGGAGGACTGGTTGTTGAGTGGGATGGACGTGTCAGCGCCTCGATGTAGAGATGTTACGGCTTGTCCTTTGCACAATACATATTTGAGTCTTCTTTACAGTCTCTGGCTAGGTGTGGAGTAATGGAATTGCAGCACTGAAAGCAAACTCCGAATTCTCACGAGTAACTTCTTGGTTCATTAGGGAACTTCATCCTGAACCATAAGCACTGTTAAGTGGGTGTGGCTTCTTGTGTATGGGACATTCACCGTTTGGGTCCTTCGCGTTTCGTGTCTAGCCCGGGACTCGACTGATCGGGGAGTTTGGGGTGGGAGGAGGAAAAGTCATCCTGTGGACCGAGATGGGTGTTGTTGAGTGTTACCGTATCTCGCCCACTGGTTTATTCCTCAGGATGCTGCACCGGTGTGGTTTGCGACCCAAGATGAAACATGGGAGTTCCATTGGCTGACGCTTCAGCGGATGAAGATGTCAAGAAGAATGAGAAGGGGCGGGAAGCGACTTGCTTCTCCTTGTGTATTTGCAGCCTTGTGAAATCCACCTTTTTGGAAGTTGAAGGGTAGCTTCTCCAGATGGGTCTCAGTACGCGTGTTGGACTCCGTCGTGTTGGGATGGTTGCGCTGGTGTTTACACTGAAAAGGGGCCTCCTTACGTGTGCGTTGGGATGCGATCCTTGAGGCTATCGTCTGAACGTTGCTTGCCCACGCCGCCATGTCTCGCCCAACGTGCTTCAAGACTTCGGCTGGGCTACGGCTGGCAGCGGCGTTCCTCTTCTTTGCTTAGAGCTTCTAGATCGCGTGCCAATGTCGGCCTTTCTACGCAGCAGAGCGCGGCGCAATGCTGGAGCGGGCCTGGCCAGCGCGGCGTTACTGCTCCCCTTATATGCACGCCTTTCATGGCCCTTACGGGCTTTTCCGGACAATTTGGCCTGGCAAGTTGTGGCCTCGGCGGGGCGCCGACGCTTGTAGCGTTTGCGCTTGCGCTTAGAACGTTATAGATGCGCTGATCTGACGATCTCGACGGTGCCTGGTTGCGCCTGGCGGCGTGTGATCGGCGGTTTACAGACGAAGCATTTTCTTCGCTTTGGCGTTCACGCGGATGGGCGTGGGTCTGCTGGCTAGTCCGTGTCAAGTCAATTTGTGATGTAAGTCCCTTTATTGCAGGCAGTTCGCCGGTGTGTTAGCCATGCCAAGGTAAGTGAAGTATGGACTCTGACAGCCTCTGGTTAGCATGGAGTGTTGATTAATTCAGTTATTTGCCCTGCTCGAGCTGTTGTCACAGAATTGCCAGCGCCGGCGGAATTACTGGCCAAGTGTGGTTTGTTTCCAGGCCAAATCAGTTTAGGCGGTTGCCTTCATGTCAATCTCATAGTTTCAGGGCCTTTTGGTCGATGGTTGTCCGTTTTTTAGGCCTTGCGTCTGCCGGTGCTGCCTTTTGCATTTGACGCAGTGGTACTCTGGTGTTGAGTGAATCACTCTCATGCGTGAGTCTGGTGCTGAGAAGATCTGAGTTTCTGGCCATGTGGTCAGGGTGTGTGTAGGCCTTTAGACAGTGGACATGTGGGCGTGACGGTCTTTACCATGCATCGGATATGGGCGACTGTCTCAGATGTGCGAGAGGTTGTCTGCGGCGCAGCGGGGTAGGGGTGGCGTGTACTCACAGGTGTGTCCGGTGGCTCTGCACTCGTGTCCTGGCCGGTAGTGTCAGGTAGCAGGCCCTTGATGGCGCTAGCCGTGGGGGACGCTGCGCAGTGGTAGGACGAGTGTAGCTCCTACCTATGGACGCTGGGCAAGTGGGTGAAATCAAACAGAAAAAGGCAATCAAGTTCTGTGTGCTATGAACATGGTCTTTCTTGCAAAGTGCTGCCTTGTGTGGCAAAGTTGTTTGCTGGCTGGTGCAGTGTAAGCTGATAGCTGTACTGCTGCCGGTGGTGCCACGTTGCAGATGCTGTTGGTTAGTAAGGCTTTTGCTTGTAGAAAGTCTGTGTCTTGGTATAAAGCCTGTTGCCCTGTGGAGTGTAAAGATGTTGCTGTCGTGGGGTGCGAAACTATTCTTGTAAGCATAAAGGGTTATGAGTATGCAGTTCCTGGTGTATATCTACAAGACACACGTCTCCCGTTCACTATCTGGTGCCCATCGGGTATATCTGGTAGGGGTATGAATGAACCCAGCTAGCTTCACACGCCCTCTTTCCAAAGCAAACAAGTCCGGTATATTTTCTCCACTTTATTAGGAAAGCAGGCAATAAAAAAAGGCACTGTGGAGAGTTTGTGTGGAAAAGGTATCTCTGTGGGTGCTTTGTAGTAAGGGCAGTGAAAAGGAATAAGGCCTTGCAGTAGAGAGTAACAGAAACGTACATCCCTCATCCAATGTTTGAAGGTAAAATGGAAGTGTTGTGAGGGAATTCTGGGTAGCAGGAAGTGTAGTCTTGGGAAGAGACTAAGTCTGGAAAACAAACAAGAGGGGGAGGGCAGAATGCCCCATTCTGAGAAGAACTCAGAGGTGCCTGTAGCAAATCTCACTGTGTATCTGTACCCAAGGCAGAAAAGGGTCTACACATATGATAATCACACAGGCACGGGTGTGTATGTGGAACCAATGACTTGCAGCTGAACTAAGGAGTGACAAGCAGAAGGGGGGTCAGGCCGAAAATGTGTTTTGTCATGTCGTTACGTCCTTAGTCTTTCCAGCTCCTTAGTCTATACCCTACACCTCTCCTTACTAGTCCTATGACAGATCCTTACCCTCTCCTAATATTGAGCAACTGATCCAACCGATCCCTTATAACTGATCTATCCATCCATACTCCTATCTAACTCGACTCCCTTATACCAATCTATACCCTATGATCTGACCGTAACTGCCTACCGACCACATACTGATCCTAATCCATCCTCCTTCTTACCGCTCCCATACCATCCAATCCCGTATACTGATCCTAACATGCTCCCAATACTTGATCCTATACCCTCTCCTTGACCTACCTATTCCACTCCCTATACCTGTCATCCATGTCATACTCATGACCCTCTCCTATACCATCCTATATAGTCGAGCCCTATCCGATACCTATACCGCCCTCATGATACTATACACGTCCCTATACCTGATCTATACCGCCTCACATACCCGCCTCACTATTCCTGATTATACCCGCTCCTAATAACCACTCCCTATTACATGACTCTTGATAAAAGCGTCTTATGCGGGAAAACGTGTCAGGTGTGCGTAGCGATCAGACCGTTTGTCATGTCCTTTTTAATTAATAAATACTTTGAAAAAATATTTCGTGTCCCATGTCCACTTGGGTGAGGGCGTGCCCGGTTCTAGATGGATCCCTTCGCTCCCGCTTCTATACCCCGCTCTATCTGATCTTACCTGCTCCTACTCAACCCGCTCCCTATACCGACTCATATACCCGCTCCCTCTAGCTGATTATACCTTTATACCCTCTTACGATTTCTATACCGCTCCTATATTGATTTATACCCGCTCCCTATACTGATATCCGCTCCTATACCTGCTTCAACTAGTTACTACTGATCATATACCTTGGTCACTATACTGATCCGATACCTGTTCAATACCAGCACCCTTCCTGATTACTGATAGCAACCGCTCCCTATACCTGGATCTCTAACGCTCCCTTTAAACTGCTTCCCTATCCGACTATAGTCATCTGATCTATACCCGTCCCTATATTGTTCTTATCGCCTGTGAATCGATTGTCTAAACCAGCTCCACACTATCACCCCTATCCTGGATGCCGCATCCATGACATGACCGAGGAGCGCGTCACTATGATTTAACCTATCTCCTATACCTGTATCTATACCGATCCCTTAACTGACTAAACTGCTCCCTAGTACCTGACCTTACCTCTTACGTCTTCCACTACCGGCACCTCCGATTCTTATACCCGCTCCTATACCTCTGATTCTTACATGCTCCATAGCTATTATACGCTTCCCTATTACGGATACTTACCCACTCCCATACCTGTTCCATACGGACCCTATTCCGATTTTATAACCCGCTCCCTATACCTGATCACTCCTATTCGTAACATAGCTCCCTATACCTGATCCTATACCCACTCCCTATACCTGTTTCCATACCGGCACCCTATTCCCGATTTTATACCCGCTCCCTATACCTGATCCTATACATGCTCCCTATACCTGATCCTATACCCACTCCCTATACCTGATTCTATAACATCAACACATAAGGAAGGTGCAGAGACTCTCGCACATACTGACCGGAGTTACTCAGCAAGGGTCGGAGATCAGAGGTCATGGCAGCTCTGGATCAGAAAGTCAGAGGTCAAACGGTGGAGCCCCTGAAATCAGCATATTGGGGTCAGACCCCTGAGAGGGGACACAGCGCAGAGAGCAGCCGAATCCGGAATCATCATCTTATCTGGGCAAACAGACACACACAGGTGTATATACTGACCGGCCATACGTACACAGATATATACAGAAACACACACACATGCATGCATAGCCTGCGGTATATGTACTTCAATACATACACTGCCAGCATCACATATATGTGAGAGAGGCTATTTACACGGTGACTGCGAGCTTTGTGATCCTAACCGTCATATACCATCCTGACCCTGAGCCTTACTCTAATATAACAACCCAACCCTAATATACCAACATAACCCTAATATACCCACCTAACCTATACCATAATTCTAATATACTAGCCTAACCCTGAAATACCAGCCTAACCCTAATATACCCACCGAACCCATACCATAACCCTAATATACCAGCCTAACCCTGAAATACCAGCCTAACCCTAATATACCCACCTAACCCATACCATAACCCTAATACCCACCTAACCCATACCATAACCCTAATATACCCACCTAACCCTAATATACCCACCTAACCCATACCATAACCCTAATACACCAGCCTAACCCTTACCCTAGAGTTCAAATACATCAGCACATCTAAAAATAAAAAGAAGAGAAAAACAGAAAAAATACATATGGTGAAGCACGTTCAAAGAATATTTAGACCAGGAAAACCGGTGAGATATGCACTTAACTTGCAGTGCCTGAACCGTGCCACTAAAAGGTTTCTTTTCCTCCGCTCCCACCACCGACAGATAAACAGATTCGGAGCCTTTTAAAAGTTCAGATTTTATCCAAACAAATGACACTCATAAGGACAGAGTAAGACAGGATCCCGGCCAGTCGGCAAACTTTCTCCTGCTCCCCGGTGACCTCTGGCGTTTCCTCCGGTGACCTCCTGTTCCACCGTTCCCGCCGGCGTTTCCACGCCACTTCCGGTTTGGAGTGTTGCACTCTAAGCCGTCCTGTCGCAACCCTACGCGTTTCGAAGGTGGTTCCTTCTTCGTCAGGGGTAGTGTGTAGCAAGTCTTATGCCCCAGCTTAATATATCCCTCTCTACTTCTAAAATCAATTCACTTTAATCAAACATAATAAATCATAAAAACGGGATATGAGACTACAAAATGGACAACATTTCTATAGTAAAACACACATAAAGGTATAAAATTACACCAAACATTTACTAAGACGTTTACAAATATATATATATGTAATATTTGAATACACATGGATCCAATGCAAGAAAGAGATTGTTAGTGTCCTATACAAAACATCCCTCGTTAAAAATCGCACATCACTCCAAATAACAAATAATTGTGATTCATGGTGTTAAATCATATGACGATTGATTTCTCTTAATGATCACCCTATGAAAGATCCATTGTCAATGCACAGTCTGTATTGAGATGAATTTTTGTCCTTCTGAAATTCTCAAACAGCTATATATTTACACGGTGGTTACTGTATTATAAACCCGAAATCATTGGTGCATTGGTTTTAAAACGGAATAAATTCATCGTTTGATCTTGTAAATGTAATTTGACTTTTGGCATAACAATCTTATATTGTTTGAATTCGATTGGTCTGGCATAAAGGACAAAAAGGGTTATAGTACGTGCCTAACGTTCGGGCACGTTGAATTTTAAAGCTTTACAAACATATGGAGAGCAGAGATCATAAAATGAAACCGAGATTATCTAGGAAAGGAGAGTACATATCCAAATTAGATCTCTAAAGAATCTCACAAATTTGAAACACTTACGTTAAGAAACACGCCAAATCTATGTTCACATTAAGCCCTATAGGGATTAAGTTTTTTAATTTATGTATCCACATAGTTTCCCTTTGTGAATTTTTTTTAACTAGATCTCCTCCCCTTATAACTAGCTCTATTTGATCAATTCCCATAAAAATGAGGCCACCCGGATTACAGAAAAGGAATTGTTTTAAATGGCTTGATACATTATGCGTATATCTAGATAGACCCTTAAGGATGTTTGTACACTGCTCACTGATGCGTTGTTTCAAGCATCTCTTTGTGCGGCCAACATATTGTTGACCGCAAGGGCATAGTATCAAATAGATAACCCCTGCTATCACAAGTTGGATCCATATTTACAGTATATACATTTGCCGCACGTGAGAAAGCCTGATGGTAACTCCGTATCCAGCCAGCTACCTTTTTGTTTTCCCGTTTTCGGTATACTGGGTGCTATTTTCTTTTTAAGATTTGTGGCTCTTGTATATATTATTCTGGGTCTCTCTATAAGATATTCTTTTAATAATGGGTCCTCTTTCAGAATATGATGATGTTTTTGCAATATTTTTTTTTCAATTTGTCTATGTTCAGTATTGACCTGTGTAATAAAAGATACTACATTATTATCATGTCCTGTTTTTTTGTTTATATTTGAGTAACTCTGTTCTATTTGTATTCAGTGCTTGTAACTCCGCGTCTTGTATAAGTTTACTGTCATATGAGTGACAAATGAGTGTCATTTGTTTAGCTAAAAGCTGAACTTTTAAAAGGCTCCGAATCTGTTTATCTGTCGGTGGTGGGAGCGGAGGAAAATAAACCTTTTAGTGGCACGGTTCAGGCACTGCAAGTTAAGTGCATATCTCACCGGTTTTCCTGGTCTAAAGATTGTTTGAACGTGCTTCACCATATGTATTTTTTCTGTTTTTCTCTTCTTTATATTTTTAGATGCGCTGATGTATTTGGACTCTGATCTTTTGAACTGGGAACAGTTCTTTATTCATGCAGCATCGTTCAATTATTTAATATTTCTAGATAGACCATTAGTTTATGTGAGCGCTTCTTTGTTTGTTTGTTATTGACCCTTACCCTAACATGCCAGTCTAACCCTAACATGCCAGCCTAACCCTAACATGCCAGCCTAACCCTAACATGCCAGCCTAACCCTAACATGCCAGCCTAACCCTAACATGCCAGCCTAACCCTAACATGCCAGCCTAGCCCTAACATGCCAGCCTAACCCTAACATGCCAGCCTAACCCTAACATGCCAGCCTAACCCTAACATGCCTGCCTAACCCTAATATGCCAGCCTAACCCTAACATGCCAGCCTAACCCTAATATGCCACCCTAACCCTAATCTGCCAGCCTAACCCTAACATGCCAGTCTAACCCTAACATGCCAGCCTAACCCTAACATGCCAGTCTAACCCTAACATGCCAGCCTAACCCTAACATACCAGCCTAACCCTAATATGCCAGCCTAACCCTAACTGCCAGCCTAACCCTAATATACCAGCCTAACCCTAATATGCCACCCTAACCCTAACATGCCACCCTAACCCTAACATGCCACCCTAACCCTATTATGCCAGCCTAACCCTAATCTGCCAGCCTAACCCTAATCTGCCAGCCTAACCCTAATATGCCAGCCTAACCCTAATATCCCCGCCTAACCTTAATATTAGGGTGGAACCGGGACAGTCCCGTTTTTTTAATGGCTGTCCCGGTTTTTTAATGGCTGTCCCGGCTGCCTCGCATTCTTTAAAATGTCCCGGTGTTTTTATGGCTGTTCTGGTTTTAGCCATCAGAGCAGGGGGGGCAGCAGAGAGCACAGAATGCAAGCAGAGAGGAGAGAAGGAGGAGAGCAGAGGCCGGTCTGACTGCAAAGGGTGGGGGCGGGGTCTGACTGCAGAGGGTGGGGGCGGGGTTATCTGCAGAGTGTGGGGGCAGGGTTAGTGACAACAGAGCTTCAGCAGTGAGAGCCGGTAGTGAGGGGCCTGCTGCCAGTCAAGATGGCTCCCCCCCCCCACATGCTCCAGAGTGAAAGGTAGGTGTTGCAGGGTACATGCAACCACACACGCGTGTTCTCTTGATAAGGCTTCTTTATTGAGCCTTAAAAATATACAGCACACAAAAACAAAATAGCTTCTCTTCAGCAGACAAAAACAAAATAGCTTCTCTTCAGCATAGAAAACAAGGCAGCTTCTCTTCAGCATGCAGGACACAGACACTTCATCACACATGTACTTTGAAAAACAGACCGTATAGCAGTAATCTCTACAGTATTTCAGTCCTGTCTCCTGACCAGCTAGCCTGCATGTGTGTACAGCCTGGGGGATTTTAAACACCTTGATTATGCAGCTGGGGTCAGACTAATTAAGCAACCCTTCTAAACTGAAACGTAACCTCGTCACTGCTGCACTGCAAGCCTAAACATAGGTTTGCCAGGTATATGGCTGGTGACGTTCATTCACCCTGTCACATTCCTCCCCTGTTAGTGTGTGGCTGGGGCCACGCACGGCTGAAGCCCGATCATCCACCCCTTCTCTAGAAAAGAAGTCAGCATTTGCATTTTCTTTTCCCGGCCTGTGCTGAATCTCAAATGAGAAGGGTTGGAGGGCCATATACCACCTGGTCAATCTAGCAGTGGAGTCCTTCATACTATTTAACCACTTTAATGGAGCATGGTCCGTCACCAGAGTAAAATGGACTCCTGCCAGGTAATGCCTCAAAGCCTCGATTGCCCACTTTACTACGAGGCACTCCTTCTCAATCACTGAGTAGTTTTTTTCCCTCAGGAACAATTTCCTACTCAGAAAAAGGATCGATGTTCCACTCCCTCAAACTGTTGTGACAACACTGCCCCTAGGCCTATCTCTGATGCATCGGTTTGCACTACAAAAGGCCTGTTGAAGTCTGGGCTTCTAAGGACGGGACCCTCTGATAGACACCTTTTTATGTCCTCAAAGGCTCTCTGACACTCCCTTGACCATACCACTTGTGTAGGGGCACACTTTTTTGTGAGGTCCGTTAATGGGGCTGCAACTTCCGAGTAGTTGGGGATGAACCGCCGGTAGTACCCTGCTAAACCCAGCAGAGAGCGTACCTGCGTTTTTGTTTGGGGGGTCGGAACTTCTTTCAGGGCAACAACCTTGTCGGCTAGTGGCCTTACTTTTCCACCTCCCACTGCATACCCTAAGTATTTGGTTTCCGCCTTACCTAAGGCACATTTCTTAGGGTTGGCTGTGAGCCTTGCCTCTCTTAGAGATTTGAGGACCGCTTTCAGCCTATTTAGATGGGCCCGCCAGTGTTTACTATAAATGACAATG
>WSYH01003196.1:36080-47775 GCA_036426205.1 Ascaphus truei
GTGTGTGTGTGTGTGTGTGTGTGTGTGTGTGTGTGTGTGTGTCACTGGTTCTGTGTGTGTGTGTCACTGGTTCTGTGTGTGTGTGTCACTGGTTCCGTGTGTGTGTGTGTCACTGGTTCTGTGTGTGTGTGTAACTGGTTCTGTGTGTGTGTGTGTCACTGGTTCTGTGTGTGTGTCACTGGTTCTGTGTGTGTGTCACTGGTTCTGTGTGTGTGTGTGTGTCACTGGTTCTGTGTGTGTGTGTCACTGGTTCTCTGTGTGTGTGTGTGTGTGTGTGTCACTGGTTCTGTGTGTGTGTGTGTGTGTGTGTCACTGGTTCTGTTTGTGTGTGTCACTGGTTCTGTGTGTGTGTGTGTCACTGGTTCTGTGTGTGTGTGTCACTGGTTCTGTGTCTCCATTGGAACCAGCGGAGGTCCCTTCCAAAGGATCTTGACTGGACTTGATTTCTGAAACGGGAGTCTCAGGCGACTTTTCTGACTCACTAGCTGATATTAAAGTCTCTGATTCAGAGTCACTCTCTCCCACTTGTGGGATGGGCAACAAATGGTTTCTGTGCCAGACCTTTACCCGACCATTGGTGTCTCTTATGCGATAGACCGGGAGGCCTGGCATCTGGGTCTCGACTTCAAATACCCCGTCGCGCCAGCGGTCAGCCAACTTGTGTTTGCCGTGGATTCCTAGGTTTCGTAGGAGAACGGCATCCCCGGGCATTAGTGTGGTCACACCGTCGCTTATTGTTGGCGTTCAGATGAGCCCAGGCCTTTTCCGTTAATTGATACAGTACCTTCAAGCCAGCCTGCAACGTGCGTACGTACTTGAAATGTGCCGTATTAGGTACCCCATCAGTAGACACCCAAAGACGGATGTCCACAGGCAGCCGTACCTCTCGCCCGAACATCATAAAGTACTGAGTGTGCCTCGTGGATTCATGTTGGGTGCAATTGTATGCATGCACCAACGCTTCCACGTGCTTGCTCCACTCGGTCTTTTGCAAGCCTTTTAGGGTGCCTAACATGTCGAGCAGTGTTCAATTGAACCTCTCTGGCAGAGCATCTCCCTCGGGATGGTACGGAGTGGTTCTTAGCTTCTGGATATTGAGCAACCTAAGTAGCTCCTTGATGAGCTTACTCTCGAAGTCTCTACATTGGTCAGAGTGCATCCGATTCGGAAGGCCGTAGTGGACTAAGTATTTCTCCCACCGTACTTTAGCCATCGTTATCGCCTTTTGGTCTTTGGTAAGGAACGCTTGGGCGTACCGCGTATAGTGGTTGGTCGCCACCAGCACGTTCTCAATACCTCCTGAATCTGGTTCGATGCACAAGAAGTCCATGCACACGAGGTCCATGGGACCTGAGCTTTTTGATGGCCCGTTGGGGCTGCTAGAGTGGGCAGTGCCTTCCTCTGGATCCATCTCAGGCATTTCCGGCAATGCCGCTCTACAGACTCTCGCATCTTGGGCCAGAAGAATCAGTCTCTTACTAACCCGAAGGTCTTATCCACTCCCAGGTGTCCGTGATCATCATGCAGGGATCGTAATACATGTTATTGCTTACCTCATGGCAGAACCAGCTGTCGTCGGTCTGGATGATTGTGATAGGGGAAGACCCGATAGAGCGGGGCCTTCTCTATCTGGATTTCCAGGCCATCTGGGTGACAATAGGCGTCAGGGAGTGCCTGGGGACAGCATCCCAAAGAATCTGCTACTCTAAGTTCAGAGAACGCTATTTTATCTTCCAGTATGGCAGCCGTGGAGCACATTGTCCGTATCCCAGGCATTTCTTCCCAGGGGCCGTCGTCTTGCGTCACACTCAGTCCAGGTCTCCTGGATAGAGAATCGGCTCCTATATTTAAAGGTCCCAGCTTGTATTTCAAGGTGAACTGATCATTTGACAGTGCTGCTAGCCATCGATGGCCGGTGGCGTCCAGCTTGGCGGACGTTAGAATATACGTCAACAGATTGTTGTCCGTGCTTACTTCGAAGGGAACACCGTATAGATAATCGTGGAGTTTCTCCACTACTGCCCACTTGAGGGCTAAGAACTCAAGCTTATGATGGGCTAGTTCTGTTCACTTGGGTCAGACTTCGACTCACATATGCCACTGGGCGAAGGCCAGCCAGATACTTTTGATGCAGAACGGCTCCCAGTTCCTTGAAACTGGCATCCACATGCAGGACATATGGTTTTTCCGGATCGGAGTAGGCCAGGACTGGGGCTTCCATTAGGCTTTTCTTGAGTCCTATAAAGGCCTTTTCGCAGGCAGACGTCCACTAGTCGCCGAAGGGTGCTCGCGGAGAAGCGGCCTTCTGCCAAGGTTCCACAAGACAGATTTTTAGTAGGTTTTTGAGTGCCTTGGCCTGGCTAGAGTATCTTTCTACAAACCAGCGATAATACCCACAGAACCCCATAAAGGAGCGTAGCTCCATCACATTTTTGGGTCTCAGCCAGTTCACCACAGCTTTGACCTTGGCGGGGTCAGTAGCCACTCCGTCGCCGGACGCGATGTGACCCACGTAGGTGACGGACGTTCGGCAGAACCGACACTTGTCCAAGGACAACTTTAGGCCTTCTTTGCCCAGCCTATCTAACACCTTTAAGAGGCGTTCCTCGTGCTCTTCGAGGGTTCGTCCGAACACGAATATGTCATCGAGATAGACTAGGCACTCACAGGATTCATATCCCCAATGGTCTTCTCCATCAGCCGCTGGAGAGTTGCTGGGGCACCACAAATGCCTTGGGGCATCCTGGTTAACTGATAGAAGCCGGGGGGGCAGACAAACGCCGTCTTCTCCTGGTCTTCGGAGCCCATGGTTACCTGGTAGTACTCAGATCTCAGGTCCAGCATGCTGAACCACTGGCTTCCGGTCAGTGCATTAAAGATCTCTTCGATCCACGGCAGAGTGTACTGATCAGGGACGGTACGTTGGTTCAGGGTCCGGTAGTCTACACACAGGTGGACGGACCCATTTTTCTTGCACACCACTACAAATCGGTGAGGCATAGGGGTTGCGTGACTCGGTCACTATGCCTGCCATCTCCATCTCCTTCAAAACGTCTCTCACATCCTCCACATCCCTGGGGGCGATACGTCGGGACCGCTCCCAGAATGGCGTGGTATCCTTCATCCAGATCGTATGCTGGGCATTTCGGCTACACCCTACGTCCATCTCACTAGTGGATAACACCTCCCGGTGTTCCTCCAGCTTGGCACTCAGCCAAGTCTTCTGACAGGGTCGATTCCCCAAAATCAAACTGTAATCTTTCGGCCTTTTCTTGCACAGTAGCAGCATTTACATGCACCATAGTCTCTACGGGTGTGACCGGTTATATCCGACCCAGTCGCTGACTTTTGTTGAATGACACTGGGTAAGGGGAGATATTCTGGACGGTCACTGTAATCTTCTTCGGCATGGAGGACCTCCATTCCCGTATTTCCGGGACCATCTTGTATCCTCTGTAGAGGTCTTGTTGTGGCCATGTGTCGTACCCCCCCTTGTGGAACCTCGGTTCACTCCTTTTCTAGAATGAAAATGTCACCATACTCCTCTAGCTTCGTGACCTTGTAGCACTCTTCTTTGCGCACCAGATTGATCAGTAAGGAGGACAGGGGTAGTTCTCCAGCTTCCTGAAGGTATGCCCGGATTACTTCCCGCACCACATAGGTGTTGATCCCCAAAATGATTCTACATCCATGATATGGGACTTGCCAGTGTTCAGCTGCAGTATATCTAGCCGTACTTTCACCACTCTGTCGATGAGGTAATCCTCATTGCTGAGACCCCACAGCTTCATCTTCTCCACCGACTGTAAGGGCAGATGACTTAAGTGCTGATCGTAGAAGGGCCGATAGATAATAGTCACCTGGGACCCAGTATCCAGCAAGGCCGACGAATAGATACCTTCCACAAGCACTCGTATGATTGTGGCTGGCCCCACTCGGCTGCAGCCATCAGGCTGAGGGGCTTCCTCAGGGCGGAGAGCGGGGACGCTCTCTGACAACGGGGAGGATGGTTCTGTCAACTATGCTTTGCAGGTCATGGTCTTGGGATGGGGTGTCTCGGACTTGGAACAGTCTTTAGCATAGTGACCTCCTTGGCCACAGCTGTAACAGCGATTTTCACTGTAGGCATCGCGGTTCGGATAAGAATCCGATCTCCTAGGCACCTGGTGTACAGGAACCAGTGCCGAGGAAGAAGGAATGTCCTTGACACTTTTGGTCTCCTTACTTTTGGAGCCGACGCCCCTTTTGATTCTTCCTTGTGGGGCTCCTGTGTTTTCTTGGAGCCGTGAAACTGACTGTGTACATCCTGTACCTTCACTTGACTCAATAACCCCGTAAACGTGGGAGGACTCCCTTGCATAAGATTACATCGGATCATATTGGCTATAGTGTGGTTTGGGCTCGACCCCCACAGGAACTGTTTACGTCGGGCTTCATCCATGTCAGGGGCGGAGATAAGGTTGCGAGTGAGTAGCGACCCCAGCACCAGTTGTATGCGCTGAACGAATGCCAACAGCTCTTCTGCTTCCTTCTGGCAGCGGGCATAGTACTTAGCCCAGAGTTCACCCTCGTCTTACGCTAGACCATAGGCTTCATTTAGGAAATCTACTAGCATCCGAGGTGGACTCATCGCTGACCACGACGGCGTGGGACCGGACGGCCCCTCTTGTCTTCAGTCGGCGCTACCGAGTGCTGAAGCACCCAGCAGGTATCACCACATCTCCAAGTGCACCAGCAAATCACACTCTAGTTGTGGGTAGCGCTGTCGCACACATTGGGTGGGTAGACTCTTGTGGACACCAGGGTGGTCGGGTGCCCAGGAGCACCTCAGTAGAGGGGGAAATCCCATCAGGGTGTGGGCATTGTGTTGGAAGGCACTGTGGGGTTACGGCCGTGCGTGGCCTATTTGGTGTGGGTGATATATTGTTATCACAAAAGGGAGAGGGGAGGGAAAATATCCTTTTATTGGGTGCCCTCCTATCTGAAACACAGGACCGGTGGTGAGTATGTTTATTAATCACATCACATTTTGGGCCTATGTTTACAAGCTGGAGTACCGGGTGGGTTAATATGTAAGAACAGGTCCTTTGAACATATAGGGTATCTGTATGTACAGTTTAAAAAACTTTTTAATACAGAATATAGTGAAAATTGTACACTCAAACTTTAAAATAACTTAAAAATGCAAATGAGTCTCAAAAGTCTGTGTGCGGCCAGCAAATATGTAATATATCAACAGTAATGACTACAATATTGTCTCACGATAGAACCGCTGCCTTAAACATAAACTTTGATTATTGTGCCTAATTATAACACACAAAAGCTGATTGCTGTTGTGTTGCCGATTTGTATTGGGCTATTGCAACTAAACTGGAGAAATACCAGTCTAAACGATACAGATAGATAATAGACCTTTACTAAGGCTAATTAGACATATCAATGCTAATTAGGACCTTAATAGTTCAGATAGACAATTTGCCAGTAAGTATCTGGCTCACTCCTAGAGTAGGAAATGATGTATTGTATTCCTGTGAGCGGTTATAACATTTCTTAGGTTTGTTATCAAATCCAGGGAAATCAGGAGACTAAGAAATGTTTGTTCTGACTGATGTGTTATTCTGTGTTGCCCTGGAGAGATCTATGATTGCCAGTGTCAAAAAAGGGGTTGATATTAATGTAAAGAGCGTAGCAGTAATATACAGGTAATAAATGTACTCGGAGTATGGACCAGTCTGCCGGTATATTGGATAATACTGGGCAGGTGATTCTGACTTACCGGGGTGTAAAAGCTCTCTGTAAGTACTGAGGGTTTGTGACAGGTGAACAGCACGGTTTATCTCAGGGAAACTGAGAAAGTCTGTGTGGCTGACAGACCCCTCCTGTGGCCTGTGAACCCCAGAAGAAGCCCCTGTGAGGTGGACAGGGGACCCCTCCCGGGCCTGGGTGTACCCCAGGAAGAACGCCCCTCGTGAGCGGGGACAGACCATCTTAACTGTGGCCTGTGGAAACCCCAGAAGAAGCCTCCTGTGGAGGTGGTGACAGGACCCAGCCTGTGGCCTGGTACCACCAGAAAGCCCCTTTAAGTGGAGTGAGGAATTACCACTCGCCGTGGCCTGGTACCCCAGAAGAAGCCCCTGTGAAGGGGTGACGGACCCCCACAGTGGACTGCTGTATGTACCGCCAGAGAAGAAGCTCCATGTGCGGGTGACAGACCCCTCATGGGCCCTGTGTACTCCAGAATAAGAAGCGGCGGGCCAGTCCCCGAGCGGGTGACAGACCCCTCTGTGCTGTTGTACTCCAACGAGACACGATATGCCCCTTATGTGAGGTGTGGACAGACCCATCCTGTGGAATGTGTACCCAGAAGAAGTACCCCTGGAATGAGGGTGAAGTCGCACCCCTGTTACGTGGCCTGTGTACCCACAGAAGAACCCCAGTGAGGGTGACAGACCCTCCCGTGGCCGTGTACCCCAGAAGTAAGTCCCCTGTGAGGGTGACAGACCCCTCCTTGGTCTGTGTACCCCAGAAGAAATCCCCTGTGAGGGTTGACTGACCCTCTCTGTGCCTGTGTACCGCCAGGAAGAAGCCCTGGTGAGGGGACAGACCCCTTCTGTGGCCTGTGTACCCAAGATAGAAAGGCCGCTGTGGAGGGCGACAGACCCCTCCCCCTGTGGCTCTGTGTACCCCCAAAGAACCCCCGTAGGGTTGGACCAGAACCCCCTCCTGTGGCTGTGTACCCCAGAGAAGCCCCTGTTGAGGGTGACAGACCCCTCCGTGGCCTGTGTACCCCGAAGAGTAGACCCAGAAGAAGAGCCCCTGTGAGGAGGTTGGACAGACCCTCCTGGCCTGGTGTACACCCAGAAGGAGCTGGAGAGCTACGCTCCGTGGCGGGGTAGACCCCGGAGCCCTTGAGTGGGTGACAGTACCCTCCTTTGGGCCTGTGTACCCCGAGAAAGAAGAAGCCCCTGTGAGGTGGACAGGCCCCCCTCCTGTTGGTCAGCGTGTTTGGTACCCCAGAAGGAAGACCCCGTTGTTAGTTTGTGGAGGGTACTGACCCCTTATGTGGCCTGTTGTACCCTCCGAAGATAAGTCCCTGTTGATGGGTGACAGGACCCCTCCCTGTGGCCTGATTGTACCCTCAGAAGCCCATGTTGAGGGTGGACAGACAGCCCTTCCCGGGGGCCCTGTTTGTCCCACGAAGAAGCCCCTGTGAGGGTGACCAGGACCCATCCCGTGGTCACTAGGTAAACCCCAGTCCCCAGAAGAAGCTCCCTGTGATGGGTGACAGACCCCTTCCTTGGGCCAGGTGTACTCCAGAGAGAGAGAGTCCCCTCTTGAGTGGGGTGCCAGACCCCTTCCTTGTGCCTGTGTACACAGACGAAGAGACCCCTTTAGGCTGTGAGGGTGACGGGATAGACCCCTTCCGGGGGCCTGTGTACCCAGACGAAGAGACACTCGCATTATTTGTGAGGTGTTGAACCGAGCCCCTCCCGGCTGGCATGTGTACCCAAGAAAAGAAAGGCCCCTTTGTTTCTTTTACATAGTTGGTGGAGGGTGACAGACCCCTCCGTAGGCCTGTGTTACCCTCAGAAAGAGGAGCCGTGAGGGGACAGTACCCCTCCCGTGGCTGTGTACCCCAGAAGAGTAGCCCTGTAAGTTGCTTGAGTGGGGGTGACAAGACCCCTCCTTGGTCTGGGGTACCCCCAGAATAGAAGCCCCTTGTGAGGGATGGAAGGACACCTTCGTGGCCTGGTTGTACCCCAGAAAGAAGTCCCTGTGGAGTGTGACAGACCCTCTCATGTGGCCTGGTGTACCCCAGAGATAAACCCCCAGGGAGGTAGAGGGACAGGAAAACCTCCTCGTGGCCTGGTGTACCCGGGAAAGAATAGCATCCTGTGAGTGGTGACAGGACCCATCCTTGTGGGACCCTGTGTTACCGCACAGACAGAGCAGCAGAAGAAGCCCCCCTGTAGGAGGGGGACGAGGACCACATCCTGGATGGGCCTGTGGTACCCAGCGAGAAGCGCCGTGTGAGGCGGGGAACAGGAAGCCCACTCCTGTGGGCCTGTGTACCACAGAAGAAGGATCGACGCGTGTGAGGGCGACAGACCCCTCCTGTGGCCTTGTGTTACCCGCAAGAAGTAAGCTCTACTGTGATGGGGCGAACAGAACCCCTCCGAGTGGCTGTGTCTGTTATTATACCCAAAGAAGCCCCTGGTAGGGTAGGGTTGTGAGGGCGACTACAAGACCCCTCCTGTGCTGTGTACCCCCTCAAGAAAATGAAAGAAAGCCCCCTCTTGTGTAGGGTGACAGACCCCTCCTGTTGTGCCTGTAGTACCCAAGAAGAAGCCCCTTCTGTGTGGCTGTGTACAGACCCCTCCTGTAGCATGTGAAACCCCCAGAAGAAAGCCCCTGTAGTGATGGGTGACAACCCCTTCCACTGTGTAGCCATGTGTACCCCGAAGAGAGCCCCTGTGAGGGTGTAGGACACATTCCCACTCCTGTGGTCCTGCTCTCAGCCAGCAGAGTCTGGACACGTCAGCATGGGCGGAGGAGATCCTGTGGCTTGGGGGAAATTCTTTCCTGCGCACTCAGCTCAGGGTAATCAGGACCCTAAGCAGTGATAAAAGATTAAACATCTAATACATCTCAGCCGAGTAAAGTATCAGCCTGCCTGCATGCAAGAAATAATGCGGGTCAAGGTGAATGCCGAGTCTTTATTCATGTTACCTCCAGGACCTGGAGAGACTGGAGGCCAACGTCCTCAGTGTACTCTCGGTCACAATTACCCCAGCAAGCGCTAGATTAGGGAGACCGCGGTACTGTGAGAGAATCAGACCTTTTCAAATCACAGAGCCTTATGGTAATCGTGCCCCTTAGTAATGCAATAATAACATAATACAGCCTTTACCACCGGGAGTATGACTCGCCTGCCTGTATGCAGAATTCTAAATGCTGGGCCTGGTGTTGTAGGATTTATAAGGAGTAGGCAGCAAACTCGTAGATGCAGGACCTATATAATACATGGACGCGTGGGTGGCAGAGGTTGAGAGCAAGAAGGGGCCTGTAAACCCTTTCCAAAATATACAAACATTCACACATGGGGCTCCACGCACAGGCTCAAAGCTGGAAATATAAGCAGTAAAATCTGCTAATGCGATGTTAATATGCAAAATGTAATAACCTAAACGTACATTGTACACTCTCAGCGGAGCGCACATCGGGGACTGAGCCATCAACATCGTTGTTGCATTCACAAGCACGTGAAGCAGATGACCTTAGGGTGTTCTATAGTGCGAGAGATTCGTGACATACCGACGCGCGGCAATTATAGATGGCAGTGCTGTCACCTTCCTAGAATAGAGAGACGTTGCCGCGCATAGCGCGACGGCAGCAGTGTGAGCGTGGAAGAATCCCGGCCGATCGAGGAGTGGAGGAAAAGAGTAGGAAATAAAGATTTGCTAGCGCTGGCTACGCGCACTGAACCATGGTATGTATATGTGTGTGTGTGGTGGTGTGTGGTGTGTTATGTGGTGTATTATGTGTTGTGTCTGCACAATGTAATAAATATTAATTTTTACCAATGGTTTTTTTTTAATATTAAATTACCATACATACAAACAAAAGACACCACATATACAACACTTTCACAAACAACGCCTGTCAGGACCCACGCAGGTCGCACGCCACGCACGCACACCAACTACACATACACCACACACACACACACAAACACACACTATATATATATTTCTGTAAAGTATTTGACACACACCACACACAACACACACACACAAATTATATTCCCACAGATCCCACAAAGAACACACACATAAACCCCACACCACACACCCACCACCCCCAACCCCCACAACACCACACAACACCAACAAACAACACACACACACACACACACACACACACATATATTCACATACACACACACACACACACACACACACACATATATTCACATATACACACACACAGTACCTTCCCTGCCTGTCGTCCCGGCAGCACGGACTGTATACCCACAAAAAGCGTGCGGCACGTGCACGCGCGTTCGCACGTGCGTGTGCACGGCCGCACACACTATAGAACAGCCCTTACTGTGTGCAGCTATTGTTGATTACTGATCATTTTGCTAACTTGCTTTGCATTTATAATCTATATATGGTAGTCTGACGGCTGTTATTTACTTATATATTGAGGCTTGGGATTAGTCACGTAGCCAGTTTGCTGCTTGAGTTTAGTATTTATTTTGGTGTGTTTGGAGGTTAGGGTAAGGGAGAGGGAAGTACCTATGGTCGTGTAGATCATAGGGAACGGGCCAGAAGAAGGGGTTCTCCCCGAAACGTTGCCCCCCTCTACTTACTTTTTACGCTGTATTTTCCCCCTTTTTGTACTTTCCCTCCCCTTGTTTTCCCCATCCCTTTACCTCCAGTTACCTTTCCCCCGTACTTTGCTTTATACACCTACAGCTAGTTTCAGCTGCTTCATTTTATTCATTTTTATCACTTCTACCATTGTGTACAATTTATGGTTAGGGTCTATTTTGCATATTAACATTGCATTAGCAGATTTTCTGTTTATTCCATTTTTTGAGTGCTGGGAGCCCCTGTGTTGTTGGTTATACCGGCAGGTGATTGCCGGAGTCTCTATACTCTCACCGTTACTCCTAGGAGAGCTGAGCCAGCCCGTGAGGCTGACAGACCTCTCCTGTGACCGGTACTTGTAACAATGTAAAGTCTGCAGCCTGGGGAGATGGCGTCCTGAGGCGCTATGGAAATCACTTCCCCTGTTCTCTGACTCTCATGTAATCGTGCCCAACAGCTGTTTCGCCATCACAGCGGCTTCTTCTGGGGTTGATTCCTATTATTATCTGCATGTAGTAAACTGTTATCTATACCATTGTGTGTTTTCTTGCATTGGGTCTTGTGACTGGGTTATACAGCATAGTAGGATCCCGCAAAGGTGGAGGCGCTGTCACCCAACGGATCAGGCACACCCCAGGCTGCCAGCAGCGGAGGTTCAGGCTTCCTGTGAGACGCAGGTAAAAGCACCACCCACACACACCAACACGTAGTAGCTGTTTCATCTCCCATAGGGTGGGGGAAACAGTGCTACATATACATATATAAATATATATATATATATATATATATATATATACACACACACACACACACACACACGTAGTAGCCGTCTCTCTCCCATAAGGTGGGGGAAGCAGTGCTACATATACACATATCTATATATATATTTCTCAAACCGTTGTATGCCTGTCTCCCTGTCCTGTGTCTCCCTGTCCCTAGGGGCAATCACATTGGACCTTTGGCCCGTCACTCCGCTTCAGGCCAATGAGATTGCTCCCTTGGCCTGCCCGCCCCTGCACACCTCTCATTGGCCTGAGGCGAAGTGACGGGCCAAAGGGGACACACACACACACTCTCACTCTCTCTCCCCCCTCTGTCCCTGCCCCCCCATCACGTGCGCCGCCCTGCACCGGCTCCCAGACGGAGGGGAAGCGTGGCGCGGCCCTCCTGCCACAGCCACCAACTTCAGGCTCTTCCCCCCTCGCTCTCAACCGGCTCCCGGACTCCTCGGATCTGCGCCAGTACAACTCTCCACCACCTCTCACTCCCGTTGTGTGTGTGTGTGGAGAGGGACATTTTACTCCTGCCAACAATTTGTG
>WSYH01003196.1:49024-67884 GCA_036426205.1 Ascaphus truei
CCTCACTTTTCCATCACCCCTACCCTTCACCCCCCCCTACCCGTCAACCTCCCCCTGCCCTTCACCCCCCCTGCCCTTCACCCCCACGCCCTAAATATATAGAATCTCTATATTATATTATTTATTCTCTGGTAGTGAATATTATATTTTTTGCTGGTGTTTAATAAAATGAGGAAATCATGTGATGAGAGGTTAGCAAGGCGAAATGTATTTGCCAACACTGCTGAAAGTGCGGCTCCGATCGGTGCAGAGAGAGAGACGTTGATCTCCGGGCGCAGTTCCACGGATCGGAAAAATGATCTAGAGAAGAAATGACTAATTGGTGGGATTCTATCTCTCTCACACAATATCTAGATAAAAAACCAGATCCCTAGGGGCCTGAGAATCTTAAAAAAACCAACCGTGGAGACCGATATTGATTTTACAATTGAGTGGAGCTGTGCTGTAGAGACATGTTCTTTTACCCTAATGAAATTATTACTTAAGTGTAGGGAGGAGAAATTGAAAGCCTTCGGAATAGAAATTGAGGCAATACAAGATGTTTTAAAACCTTTTGTTGACAGTACAGAATTTGTAGCTCTGGATGATTTGGTTAACAAGCGAGCGGAGTCCGTTGAGAAGGATATTATTAACAGGAAGCAAAATAAAACTAAAAAGGATGAAGAAGATTACGCAAATGGTAGGGTTACAGATTGGAAGAAAAATACCTGTAGCTTTCCATCACGTGGAAGAGATCAGTCTAAATCCTATAGGGGGGCATATGAATCCAGGGATCCTCCCAGAGAACAACAAGTATGTAATATTGGGACTAATAAGGGAGGTTCAGAAGCTGTAACCAGTATGGCTTTTTCCACTAATGAAGACGAGTCTGGTAAGTCTTCGTATGCATGTTCTATTGAGAATAGATTTTCACCGTTAAGATTGGATGAATCAATCACCAATGAACATGGAATTGGCATACATGGTGAGACTAAGGAAGGGACAAGACCAAAAACCTTGGTATGTACCAATGTCAAATCACGGTCTAGACGAGGAACTGCTGCCACTGCTACTTGTTCCTCGTCTACTACTTCTTCTTTTTTAGGGAAACCCCAGGGCGAGTGTGTACAGAAGGAGAAGACATACCCGCTTTGGGACAAACAACAGAACAATCACGGGTCAAATCTAGATCTCCCCCGGAGAAGAAAACGAAGTTCAGAAGAAGAAGAGCAGGGCAGCGTTGCCAAAGAGTGAAAAGGAACAAACTATTAAGGGAAGAACCACACAAGTATGGTATTTTTAATCTATCATCGCATACGTTTCCTTCTTGACAAATCTCGCTTTGGGCAAAGGGCTTATCATCTTCACCAAGAACGAAACCGATCAAGTTTGAATAATTTATGGTTTTAAATACATTTATCTGTAAAATTACTCTAAAGAGATACTTTATTATGAAGGATCTCTGTGAAGTACCTGAACCTGACTTTAATACACAGGAGGCAGCATGTATATAGGCTCTAACATCAATATTGACTGATTCGGATCCTGTAACAAGTTTATATGACCATGGTCTAACGCAGGGAGGACAGTCTGTAGAATCTATTCAAGATTGGGTGTTTGGCACTGACCTAGTGGATGAGTCGCAATTCACTATTCATCCATCACATCATGTGGACGAACCCGTTATTAAGTGTTCACCATTTGGGCCCAAATCTCACTTTTCTCCCTTACCAGTCAAAGGGCAGTTACATCGAGACATTTTATACCTGGGTTCTCCAAGATTTGGAGAATTTATGTTCCAGACCATTGCTTAGGAGAAATATATCTCCTCTTGAAGTGGCTGCCCTAAAGGAGTTTAGGAACCTGGACCATATTGTTATACGCCAGGCTGATAAGGGAGGTGGTATTGTGGTTCAGGATAGGGTGTCATATGTACAGGAAGCTCATCGTCTACTGCAAAATGAGGCATTTTATCAGATACTGATTGGTGATCCAACTATTGATTATCAATTATTATATCAGAACCGTCTTGTGGAGGCAAGAGACAATAATGTTATCACGTTGTCTGAGTATAAATTCCTGTACATAGAGCACCCAAGGATTCCTAACTTTTACCACCTCCCTAAAATTCATAAAAGTCTGGACTGTCCACCACGGCGACCAATTGTGTCGGGGGTGGAATCGATGACATCCAGCGAGTATCAATATGTAGATTGTTATTTACAACCATATGTCACCTCTCTCACAAATGCACGCGGGACCAAACAGACAGCAACGGAGCGCGACCGCACTGAAACGCCTCCGCCACCAGAAGAAGGGCTCACCAGAGACTACATGCAGGAGCTAATAGCCTCCATGCTAAATAAACTTCATACCTCGCTGCAGGCAGATTTAAGAGCCGCGGTCACCGAACTAAAACAAAAAATAACGGGCCTCACGGAGCGAACCACGGCCCTGGAAACCAAAATGGCCGACACCCTGCAGTCCCAAGAGGAGGCAGCGAACGAGATTTACCGACTAGGAGCAGAAGTGAGCAGCCTGAGGGACAGTCTAGAAGACCAGGAGAATCGTGATAGACGTCAAAACATCAGAATCCGGGGTATACCGGAATCGGTTCTTCCTGGTCAGATCAAACCCTACCTCCTAGACTTTTCCAGTCGCTGTGTGCAGATCTCACCCACAAAGACCTGGAGATGGATATGGCCCACCGAGCCCTGGGACCAAGGTCTGATGACCCTAACCGGTCAAGAGATGTTATAGCTCGTCTACATCGATATTCAATAAAGGAGCAGATAATGGAGGCCTGCCAAGCACAAGAACCAGTCAAGTTCAATGATGACCCACTCCAAATATACAATGACCTATCCAAAGTCACGGTCAACCGGCGTAAAGAAATGAAGCCGCTGACCGCACTACTCCGTGACCAGGAGATTAAATATAAATGGGGCTTCCCGTTTAAACTACCGGTGCAAAAGAACGGCAAATATCTCACAATCAGGCACCCAGAAGATATGACGCAGTTCGCAAAGGCGCTAGGACTGAACCCGCCAGCAGAATGGAGCGCAGGCCCCTCCAGAACCCAAAGGCCGGACACGATGGACCCTCCGGTTAGGGCATCCGAGAGACTGGCAGGGCAAAAGCAGGTACGGGCCAAATAACAGGGCTGGAGGCCGAACACCCAAGTTAACCCAAAGTTAGCCCCTGCACCCAGTTAAATGCACCTGCCTTGATACCCGACGGACTATCCCTCAGTGCAACCATGGCACCCCATGTACCAAGGACCCCGAGACAAACTCCACAACAGGACCCATCGGCAGATAAAACACCCCACATCAGGCGCCCGAACACAGAGTATCCAGGTTTGCAGCAGAAATAGATCAACTCCATCATGGCACACTACACCTTACCTTGACACCACCAGCTGCTGTCCTCTTCCACGACAAGGCACGGACGACCCCCGCGGCCCCGATGCTGATGCAGAGGAGTAGCTGATCCCACGGCCTGTTCCATTGCAATAGAGGAGTGGAGGAATCAAGTCCCGCAAGGGCAAAGCGGAATGGAGTATACATTTCGACCCCTCCTTCCTGGTTTGCCTCTGTTAATGAGGAGGGGGGAGAAGGCCCACAAACGCGGGGACTGCATGAACTAAACCCGCTTACCAAGGCCACACTCCATACCCCCCCTCAGGTAGAACGCTGGACACGCCTGCAACCGTGAGTACTAACACCCCCATAACACAACATGGCCCACGGGGTTACACCGCAGCAATCCGGGACTGACTAGCATGAACCGGCGACAAGCAAGGAGCCGCCTCACTAAACACAAGCTACAGACGCACAGATATAAAGACTGTAAATGTTACATCAAGCCCCATGTTATTCAATGTGAACTCCTCCATCCCAAATGTAGTAGATGTTCCCCTACCCACCTCCCCCCCTCCTCCCCCCTGCTGTCCCTAGATACGCCTTCGCCGCTAAGGGCAAAGTAACACACTGGTAGCGCAAACGCAGCAACAGTTAAGAGCCCCTGGCTCTCACCACAACCCCTGTACACATACATATGTATAATTAACCCCACTCCGAGGGATGGAGGACTCCGAGAGTACGAGCACCCACACGTAGAAATATACGAAGCTAACCTGGAACACTGTAGGGCACACGCCGCCATGTTTGTCTCCAAAGCGATCCGCAAAGATGTTAAAAATGTTAAAAATTGTTGTGACTGGGTACCTAAGGCAAGCGCAAAGGTGTAATATGGCCAAACGTCAAAGGGCACTATAATACAAGGTTTTAGAGCACCACCAGGTTAACGATTCAAGATTCTGCACCCATTTCCCTGCACTGATAGCACCCTTCCCTCCCCCCCCCCCTCTCCCCCCCCCCCTCCTCTCCCCCCCCCTCCACAGGTGAATAGGACCTCCCCAAACAAACCCCAAAAGATGCTAACCCAGAGCCTCCAGGGTAGGCCACTATGTGTGCATATACATCTACAGCCATACCTATTCTAAGTGATAACCGCCACAGAGTATCTGTACCCACATTAGCAGACACACACGAGGAGCCGAGGAAAAACTGTAATGTATAAAAGACAATGTCTGCCTGCAGGGCAGGCTCTCATGACGCTGGAAACATGGTACATGGGCACCCATTACAAGTTGAATGACGGCTTACGGATAAATGTCACAGCGTCCTATAAAACAACTTAGCATCAGCAACACCCCCTCACCCCAACTCCACTTCCCGCAGCCCTTCGACTTCATGCCAGCCTTACCCCTCCCCACACCCCGCTTGCCTTTCACCCGCCCTTACTCCGGCCGTCCTCGGCCTTTCACCTCACCGCTCACAGCCGCTGCACCACTCAAACAGACACCACACACTACGACAAACCTGCCGAAAAAACAAAACCTGCGGCATACCGCCCAGACGACACCGAAATCACTTTTTTTTGGAACCCACCGCCCTCACTCTCCTAGCAGGGACCCCCCCCACTCACAGACAGCACTCACAAACCCACGCGCCAGGCGCCGACCTCACACCCTTGCAGGACCCCCACTCATCAGAAAGCACTCACAACCCACGCGCCAGCCGCCGCCTCACACCCTACAGGACCCCCAATCACAGCACTAGCACTCACAACCCACGCGCCACCCGCCGCACACACCACCCTAGCAGGGGACACACGACTCGATTTTTATCATAATTATGGCACAAATATACATTGTACTGGGGCGGTGGGGGACAAGTAAACATGGGGATACAACATCGTATGACATTTTCTCCAAGTCGTTCGTTTCAAATGAGTATCCAACCATGTACAACAAACAGTCACCTATTGTTCCACGATTTATAAATAATAACCTATTACGACATTACATCCAGGGCAACGCCGGCGTTCTCCAGCTTAGTGCAAGATAAAAAGATCACTGTGCAGGCACATTCACATGCTTGGGCAGTTCGGCAACCTAGCTTTGCACCAGATCCAACAACATACATACAAAAACAGGACTTAAACTAGGCACAGACATACATACATAAGCAAAAACAAAAATACTGCGCCTAAATAAAAAACCTTATAATGTACATATAATGCTTGGTGGTAAGAGATATTAGCTCAATAATTAGTACCAGCTAGCCCTCGTTATCCAATGTGTTCACTTTACAACAAATGGCATATCCAACGCTTACAACGTAACCCTAGGGCGTCTTTCGATGCCGAAATGCGTTATCCAACGCTCACGCAACACTGATTAACATGGAGACTCCTTACACAGGTTCACTATCAACGTATACTCCCAGAGCGGGTCCGTTGGAATAAACCGAAGGACTGCCGGTACTGCAAAATTGTGAGGTGATAAGATTAAATAAAGTAGAAAACATGAAAGTAAAGCTGCTAACATGTAAAACCAGACCAAACATACCATGCAAAACAAGGAAAGTTGGACAGGGGAAAAGGGGAAAGGAAAAACGGACACCAAAGGATTTAGACCCAATAGCAGAATAGATATGCCAATAAAGAAGGTGAATAAAATATGTATGCCGAATGCTGGAAACGCCGACAGCTATCCCCAGGAAACAAACCCACCATATCCAGGACAACCCATTCCATACTATCAGAAAACCCCAGTGATAACTACCACAGAACACCCCTCCATTCCCTCATTCCCCAGGAACGAACACCCCTACATTCCTATCCCCAGGAACAACCCCTTCCATTCCCTCATCCACAGGAAAACCCCATTCATTCCCTATCCCCAGGAACAACCCCTTACTTGATCCCAAACACCAATTCGTCCCTATCCCCAGGAAAACCCCCTCCATCCCAGCCACAGGAACAACCCCATCCATTGCCCTATCCGGAACCAAACCTCTTCCATTCCCATCCCCAGAAACCCCCTTCCATTCAATCCCACAGGAACAACCCCTCCATTCCCTATCCCCAGGAACAACCTCCTTCCATTTCCCATCCCCAGGAAAAAAACCCCTTCCATTCCCTAGCCCCGAGGAACAACCTTCCACATCCCAGCCATCCTTCCCATTCCCTATCCCCAGGAAAACCCCTTCCATTACTCCCTATCACCAGGGAAAACCCCCTTACCATTCCCTATCCCAGGAACAACCCTCCTTCCATTCCTTATCCCAGGGCAAACAACCCTATCCTTCCATTCCTATCCCCAGGAAACAACCTCTTCCTATACATGGGAAAACAACGCACGAGAGAATTATCAAAAATACCTCCAGGAACTCACCACTCTTCTCCTTTACTAGCGGGGGTCCCACGAAAATGCCACCACGAATAACACCCATTGTGGATCGACAACTCCTCAGTCCTAGTAAAAACCCCCCTCCTTGCCCATTTCTAGTCACGAGCGAACACCCGCAGTTGCTTCAAGCGAACTTAGACCCCTTATATGTACCTCACAGCAAAAGGACGCTGCGCCTCCCGACAGCGCATATTCCCTTCACTTTTGTCTATCATGTGCATAATCAAACCATAAGCCCGTGCGTTTATGTTACCCTGTTTGATTCTCCCACTCCGCAATGGATTCTACTCAATGACTTGTAATCGCTTCCCCCGTGGATTGCCTAGCCGCTTAGACGAGCAGAAGTTCACCGTCCTTTTTGCTATGTTGTGGGTCAGGACGCCTCTTCCAACCTATCTCCCCTGCATTTCTTGTTTTTAACGTCCCTGTGCAGCAAAGACGGGCATGAAGGTAACCGCAATTCTGAGACGGGTAAAGCGTCGAGCGAGGCTCACGTACTTGAAGTTAGACGCTCAGTAGTGCCGGCACTTCCACTGCCCGGGTTGTCAGATCGATAAGGCATCATACACAGCTCGGCCTCCAAAACGATATAACGCAGTCCTACAGCGCCAGCCCACCTACGCGTTTCGCGTAGGGGCTTGCGACTTCGTCAGAGGTCGGTCAGAGGATTAATTATGGGATTGTCCTTAAATAGTTATAAAGACTTAATTGTTAATTGGACATCCATATATTAACCCTCTGTAGTTCAAGAAGTGAAAGCGTTTCTGTAATGGGCGTGATAAAAAAAAACTATACAGGATGGGATAAACAAACAACAATAAACAACGCAACAATAAAACAACACATTATGCAATAACTACCATATGATCAGAGAGAGCGATTAGTAGACTTACGGTGAATTAAAACAAAATGACAATATCAGAAATAAAAATTATAAGACATAAAAAGCTCAAACAAAAGCACAAAAAATGATTGTACATCTCAAAAAAGCATAATACATAATAAAACAACTAAAAATACAAAAATGCAACAATGAACATTCAATAATGATTCAAAGAACACATTTCATACATGGTTCAAAAAGCCTATTAATAGATGCATTATACAATAAAAATATATACTGATCAGATTGTATACATATTGTTTGTAAATATATGCAATGTAAAAATGTTAAAATCTGAATATCTCTATAAAAGATTGAAAAATTGAGATTGATTTGTTAGGACAAACAAAAAAGGGAGGATAGATAACTCGAGAAGGAACATTGTTAGATCAATGGTGCTGGTATCAATATTGATCATTTAATCACTTAGGAGGACAAAGTGTCCAGGGTATAGATCCAGAAGGCCTCTCAGAGACAGAGACTCCTGAATCTATCACACGCCCAAAAAGTGACGAAGGAATATGTTCCAAACCCATGATACTTATAGAAGACGGGTCTTCATATGTCTGATGAAAAATGTTTAGACAGGCTATGAGCCCTGGTTCCCAATGAGGAGCATCCATTCTATGACTCTAAAAACCTAGTACTAAATGCACGAATTGTTTCTGCCACATATTGTGGCCGCAAGACCAGGGACAGGATATAAGATGCACGACAAATGACGAGAGGCAATAAATTCTCCCTTTGACCTCATATTCTTTACCTTTGATTGAGGAACGGAATTAATTGCTGATAACTAGATGTTGCAAGTGAGACAACGTTTTCGCCCCACAAGAACAAAATTGCCATGTTGTGATTACTACAGCACAACCCCGTTATTTATTTATTTTATAAAATAATTTTACCAGGAAGTTAATACATGAGAGTTACCTCTGTTTTCAAGTATGTCCTGGGCACAGAGTAAAACAAAAAAAACAGGTTACAAGTAAAGTTACATAATGAGAACAGGGTATACATTATATACAAGACATTGCGTGCCACAGTTTAAAGAGAAAATATATATCTTTATGGGGTGTTGAAAGAAATTAGTCTACGACCAGATTTGTTGTGATCGTGAGGAAGCAGTAGATGATTAAGAATTAAGCGGGTGGGTGGTGTGAGGAGAGTTCTGGAGGTTGTTACAGTTTGGGGGTGCACGGAAGGAGAAGGAGGAACGTCCGGATACTTTGTTGAGCTTTGGGACCATGAACAGTCTTTTGGAGTCTGATCTCAGGTGATAGGTGCTGCATGTGGTAGGGGTGAGGGGCTTGTTCAGGTAGCTGGGCAGCTTGCCAGAAAGTATTTGAGGGTTGAGACAGGGAAAGTGAATTTGCGCCTAGAATCTAGTTCTTTGAGCATTTCGCAGTGATGTGTGGTTGTAGTTGCATTGGAGAACAAAACGAACAAATTGAACAAACGATCCGTACACGCGAATCCGCTTATAACGCCGATGCAACGCGTGGCTCCCAATTTATATTATGAATTCTTTACAACACGATTATTGTATCTTTTTGGTTCAAAGTTTTTATTAGGCATTGGACATTTCACATAATTACAGAAACAGAAAATATTTGCCAATACAGAATTTGTTATATGTTGGGTCGGGGAAGGGAAAAAGCCTAACACTCCCCTGCAGAGAGGGTGCAGTTGTGAAAAAGTGCTTGGAGGTGGGTGCTGAGTGAGACAACACAAAAAAGAAAAAGAGAGTGTGGGAGGGTGGGGGGGGCGGTTGTGGGTGGGAGGGGGGTGGCGACCACGGGCCTACCTCTCTCAGGTTCCATTGATGGGGTCCCCTGTTCTATCCCGAATCATCGCATATTCCAACATGAGGTGTGTTCAGTGTGGGAGTTATCGTGTGGGTCAGACATGGAGTCCATGTCTGATAGAAAGAGGCAGTGGGACCTTTTCAAAAAGGCTGGACAGTTTCTCCATTTCCATCACCTCTGTATCCTTTGTTTTAATGTTTGTTTAGATGGGGAGACATTTCTTCCAGGAGGCAGCCACCGCAACCTAGAGCCTGTGAGAATGAAGGAGACTAATTTTCACTCGTTGGTCGGTCCAATGTCTTAAGGGCTGCCAACAGGTAGGTCAGCGGGTCAGAGTGGTATTATGAGGTATTATGGGACCTCTTTTATTAGTTTTGTATGCTTTCCCAGTATTTCTGCATTTCCGGACATGTCACCAGATATGGGCCATGTCCCCCTTTTGACCGCAGCCTCTCCAACATAGCTCGGAAGCCAGGGGGTAGTAGTTAGATTTGATATTAAAACTGGGGTAAGATACCAGCGCGCGAAACAGTATTTTGTAACATTTTCTTTAAATTGTGGTACATAGGAAGTCCTGGAGGCTGTTCCCAAATACTTCCCAATCCTCTTGGCTACTAATAATTCAATTCTGACTGCCCAAGTAGCATGTAGTCATGGGTGGGGGTTCTCATGCCCTCTCCAGTTCTGCATAAATTTGTGTTATAAGACACCTGGTGGGGCTGTGTTCTTTACAGAGCCCGACATGAAACCAGTGAGACGGGGGATCGTCGGCAAAGTTCAACGTTGGGGATAATGTTGGATAACAAGTGTCGAATTTGTGGATTTGAAGACGTTCAACCATACTATTTCCATATTTGGTTTGCAGCTTGGAAAAAATCAGGAAAATGCCCAAAACTCAGATGTCTGGCAAACCAATCTAATGTTTTTGCTTTAAATTGATCGATTGTCTTGGGCTCACAGCCAGGTGGGAATTTTGGATTTTTGTGATTGGTTGTGTGTAAGTTGAGAATGAGGTTACTGTGAGCTTAAAGTTGAGTTTGCATTTCGTCCAGGTCTCCCAGTGTGTCTCATCGGACCTAGTTTGAATTGCTATTTGCATGTCTTCCTGCTCAGGGACCAAAGGCAAGCCAGCAGTGAAGGGTCCCGGCATAATGCGTTCTATGTCTAGCCAGCAAGTATGGTTTGAGTTAGCGTTACAGACTATACCTGTCGCAGTTGGGTGGCCTGTAGTAATCTTGTGGATGCCGGGACTCCAAGTCTCTCTCACCCTTGAGGCAATTAGAACGGTTCTGGTGATTCGGGTTTCTTACCTGCCAAATAAAATGGAAAATTAGTTTTGGATGTTCTTCAATTCTGAGCCAGGGATGTGGACCGGGAGAGTATGGAAGTAGTAGAGTAATATTAGGGAGATGTTCATTTTGACGAGATCTATTCCCGATCCATGATATTGGTACGCTCCCCATTGTCTAGGTCTTGTTTGATTTCCGAACACAGGGCGGGTAATTATGTTGGTATAGGGATTGGTAGGTCCTCGATTATCTTGACTACAGATATTTGATACAGGAGGAGCTCCAACGGTAGTTAAAATTTAGTTTGAGGAGTTTCACCTCTGGCTTGGCAGGCTTAAATTCAAGGCTCCGATTTGACACTATTCATTTTGTATCCGGAGATTTTTCGAAACCAGGAGTTCTTTTTGGAGGTTGGGTAGGGAGGTTTGAGGTTTGGAGAGAGTTAAGATGACATCATCTGCGAATAGGGATATTTTATGTTGGCCTGTGCCCTTCTATTCCTTGGAGGTATATATTGGTTCGATTGCCGATGCCAGGGGTTCTATGGTTAGGAGCAAAGAGAAGAGGGACAGGGCACCCTGCCGAGTTCCATTTGTGATCTCGAATCACTGGTTATATGCCCCCTGGTAATTTTACCATTGCTGACGGGTTTTGGTAGAGTCTACGGACCCCTTCTAGATATGCATCTTTGAAGCCAAATTTGCGCAATAGTGTGGTCCAGAAATAGCCAATCTATTATACGAACGCTTCTCTTGCATCTAGGCTCAAAAGTAATGCTTTGGTTCCTGTGAGGTGGACAATGCTCAATAAATGTGATTATCTTACGAGTGTTGTCTGAGGCTTGCCTGCCCGCGACAAATCCTACTTGGTCAAATTTATTAGTCTCGGTAAGATGGGTTAATCTATTTGCCAAGTATTTACTATATTAATTTGGGGAGGTCGCTGTTGAGAAGAGAGATTGGACGATAGCTTCCACATTGCATCGGGTTCTTGCTCCTTCTTGTGTATAATACTAGGTTGGCAAGGGACATAGAGGAGGGGATTTGGTTCCCTTCCATGAAAGTTTTTAAGATATGCGTGGATAGTGTGCGGGCAAGAATCTCTTATAGTAGACAATTGGTGTGAAACGTCAAGGGCCAGATGGACTTAGTGATTTTTAATGTTGACCGCCTCTTCCAGTTCCTCTTTGAAATCTCAAGCGTTGAGGACTGCGTTTTCTTCCTACGTAACGTAGGAGTGACATTTGTCTAGATATTGTGTATTGATTCAGTGCTATCGGTCAGGTCGGCCATTTTTGGATCTTAGGTTATATAGCTCGGTATAATATTTGGTAAATTCTGCTTGCGATTGTGTTGGCGCTGTATTGTATCTCACCAGACCTATTCTTGATCGCGTTATTGGGGATCTTCTTTTCTGACTCCTCTCAGTCTGCTAGCCAAAAGCTGTCGCCGGCCTGTTACCTATGGTCAAGTATTCTTGATTGGTCCATTTGAGGGCCTTCTCAACATCCTCAGACTGGCTTGTCTAACGTTTTGTTCTGGCTGTTAGCAAAGTTTTATAATTTTTTTTTGAGGGGTTAGCTTTATGGGTTTGTTCTATTATTTTAATGTTGTCTGTAAGTTCCTTGATTAGCGTTTGTCGAAACTTTTTTTCCTATGGGACGCGATGAAATAAATCCCACTAATGGGCTGCCTTCCTTATGGGCTTCCATAGGATTGACGGGGGAGGCTGATGATCTGCGTTGAACAAAAGAAAAAGAAGTAGTCCTAAGTGAGGATCTGATCTCCCTTTCTATATCAGGATGGTTTTAGTAATGAGTCATTTAGTCTCCAAGAATAATTTATTGTTTTTTCGAAAGGGACTGACAGGGGTCAAGGTAATTGGGGCATGGTCAGATCAAGTGATCGGGCCAATGGTCTGAGCCAATGGCCGCCGCCAAACACATTTTTGGTAACCAGAAGTAGTCTTTCGAGAGTAGGTCTGGTGAGGTGCTGAGTAAAGGTGTATGTTAGTCTCTTGGCCCTGATGCTGGGATCAGGTTTTGTGGGGTTGGAGTCCATACTCCGTTCATATTCGCTCCGCGAATTTTTATAATAGCAGTCAATATCAACATTTACTTATTCCCGTGCAATCAACATTGTAGCAGACCAGCCTAGTATGATAATGGGGGAAGCCTCAATTGGGATGGGGGGGGAGGGGGTAAGGGGTGGGGGTGTTGTGTGGGGGAGGGGAGTATGTGGGGGAGGGGGGTGAAGGGAGGGGGAAAAGAGGGTGGGGGATGGGGTGGGGGGGGGGGGGTGGGGGTGGAAGGGGAGGAGGAGGGGGGGAAGTGGTAGGGGGTGAGGGCGGGGGAGGGGAGAGTGCGAGTGGGAGGGTGAGAGGGTGGGGGGGATATGGTTGGGGGATGTTTCAGGTAGTACATTGTTTTACAGTACACAGTAATACTTTAGCAGTGATGCAACATTTACTATTCCCGTACAATCAAACATGTAGCAGAACCAGCCTTGTATGATAATGGGGGGCAATTGAAGCGGTCTCAATTGGGGGATGGGGGGAGCGTGGTCGGGGTGGGGGGTGGGTGGAGGGGGGGGGAATGTGTGGGGAGGGGGGTGTGAAGGGGAGGGGGGGGGAAGAGGGAGGGGAGGGGGGGGGGGTGTGTAGAGGGGGAAAGGAGGAGGGGAAGTGGAGGGGAGGAGGGGAGGGGGAGAGGTGGGGTGGAGGGATTGGGAGGGTGGGGGGAGGGGAGGGAGAGGGGGGGATGGTCAAGTAGTACATGTGTACAGTAAACAGGAATACTTATCGGTGATGACCTCATAGAACTTGAGGGGTCATTGTAAGCTGGTTTGAGGTATAACATAGCGCGTTGTGTATTATACGGTTCATGTCATTATCGTATGGCAGGTTGGCGTAATTGCAATCACTCTACGGCAGCTTCCCTGGGGACAGGTATGGTCGTAGGTGTATGCATAGCGTAAGCGTATTAGCCTGACCTGTGGGCTTAGGTTAACATTGCCACGGGGTTGTTGGGGGATGTCCTGCGTGCTTGCGGGGGGGAGGCGGGGGGGGGGGGGAAGAAGGAGGGGGGGTGTTTTGTGATGCCCCCCCCGCAAGCACGCAGGACATCCCCAAACAAACCCCGTGGCATGTTAACCTAAAGCCCACAGGTCAGGCTAATACGCTTACGCTTATGCATACACCTACGACCATACCTGTCCCCAGGGATAGCTGCCGTAGAGTGATTGCAATTACGCCAACTGCCATACATGAGAATGACATGAAACACTATAATACACAAAGCGCTATGTTTATCCTCAAAACAAGCTTACATGACCTCCTCAAGTTCTATGAGGCATCACCGATAAAGTATTCCTGTGTACTGTACAACAATGTACTACTTGACACATCCCCCCCTCTCCCTCCCCTCCCCCCACCCTCCCACATCCCTCCACCCCCACCTCTCCCCCTCCCCTCCTCCCCTCCACTTCCCCTCCTCCTTTCCCCCTCTAACACCCCCCCCCCCTCCCCTCCCTCTTCCCCCCCCCTCCCCTTCACACCCCCCTCCCCACACATTCCCCCCCCCTCCACACACCCCCCACCCCGACCCACCTCCCCCATCCCCAATTGAGGCTTCAGCCCCATTATCATACAAGGCTGGTTCTGCTACAATGTTTGATTGTACGGGAATAGTAATGTTGCATCACTGCTAAGTATTACTGTGTACTGTAAAACAATGTCTACCTGAAACATCCCCCAACCATATCCCCCCCACCCTCTCACCCTCCCCTCCCTTCCCCCTCCCCCCGCCCTCCCCCCTCCACTTCCCCCCCTCCTCCTCCACCTTCCACCCCCACCCCCCCCCCCCGCACCTCCCCCACCCTCTTTTCCCCCTCCCTTCACCCCCCTCCCCCACATACTCCCCACCCGCCACACAACACCCCCACCCCTTCCCCCTTCCCCCCCATCCCAATTGAGGCTTCCCCCATTATCATACTAGGCTGGTCTGCTACAATGTTGATTGCACGGGAATAAGTAAATGTTGATATTGACTGCTATTATAAATTGCGGAGCGAATATGAATCGGAGTTATGGACTCCAACCCCACAAAACCTGATCCCAGCATCAGGGCCAGAGAGACTACACCTTTTACTCAGCACCTCACCAGACCTACTCTCGAATAGACTACTTTCTGGTTACCAAAAATGTGTTGGCGGCGGCCATTGGCTCAGACATTGGCCCGATCACTTGATCTGACCATGCCCCAATTACCTTGACCCTGTCAGTCCCTTTCGAAAAAACAATAAATTATTCTTGGAGACTAAATGACTCATTACTAAACCATCCTGAGATAGAAAGGGAGATCAGATCCTCACTTAAGGACTACTTCTTTTTCAACGCAGGATCAGTCTCCTCCCCGGCAATCCTATGGGAAGCCCATAAGGCAGCCATTAGTGGGAAATTTATTTCCATCGCGTCCCATAGGAAAAAAGTTCGACAAACGCTAATCAAGGAACTTACAGACAACATTAAAATAATAGAACAAACCCATAAAGCTAACCCCTCAAAAAAAAATATATAAAACTTTGCTAACAGCCAGAACAAAACTTAGACAAGCCCAGCTAGAGGATGTTGAGAAGGCCCTCAAATGGACCAATCAAGAATACTATGACAAGGGTAACAAGGCCGACAGGCTTTTGGCTAGCAGACTGAGAGGAGTACAAAAGAGATCCCAAATAACAGCGATCAAGAATAGGTCTGGTGAGATACAATACAGCGACAACAAAATCGCAGCAGAATTTACCAAATATTATACCGAGCTATATAACCTAAGATCCAAAAATGGCCGACCTGAACCGATAGCAACTGAATCAATAACACAATATCTAGACAAATGTCAACTCCCTACGTTAACGGAGGAAGAAAACGCAGTCCTCAACGCTGAGATTTCAAAAGAGGAACTGGAAGAGGCGGTCAAAGCATTAAAAATCACTAAGTCATCTGGCCCTGACGGTTTCACCAATGTCTACTATAAGAGATTCTTGCCCACACTATCCACGCATATCTTAAAAACTTTCATGGAAGGGAACCAAATCCCCTCCTCTATGTCCCTTGCCAACCTAGCTATTATACACAAGGAAGGCAGAGACCCGATGCAATGTGGAAGCTATCGTCCAATCTCTCTTCTCAACAGCGACCTCAAATTATATAGTAAAATACTTGCAAATAGATTAAACCCTATCTTACCGAGACTAATAAATATTGACCAAGTAGGATTTGTCGCGGGCAGGCAAGCCTCAGACAACACTCGTAAGATAATCAACATTATTGATCATGTCCACCTCACAGGAACCAAAGCATTACTTTTGAGCCTAGATGCAGAGAAGGCGTTCGATAGAATAGATTGGCTATTTCTGGACCACACTATGCGCAAATTTGGCTTCAAAGATGCATATCTAGAAGGGGTCCGTAGACTCTACCAAAACCCGTCAGCAATGGTAAAATTACCAGGGGGCAGTAACCAGAGATTCGAGATCACAAATGGAACTCGGCAGGGGTGCCCTGTCCCCTCTTCTCTTTGCTCTAACCATAGAACCCCTGGCATCGGCAATCCGAACCAATATAGACATCCAAGGAATAGAAATGGGCACAGGCAACATAAAATATCCCTATTCGCAGATGATGTCATCTTAACTCTCTCCAAACCTCAAACCTCCCTACCCAACCTCCAAAAAGAACTCCTGGATTTCGGAAAAATCTCCGGATACAAAATTAATAGTGACAAATCGGAAGCCTTGAATTTAAGCCTGCCAGAGCCAGAGGTGAAACTCCTCAAACTAAATTTTAACTACCGTTGGAGCTCCTCCTGTATCAAATATCTGGGAGTCAAGATATCGAGGACCTACCAATCCCTATACCAACATAATTACCCCGCCCTGTTTCGGAAAATCAAACAAGACCTAGACAAATGGGGAGCGTACCAAATATCATGGATCGGGAGAATGATCTCGGTCAAAATGAACATACTCCCTAGATTACTCTACTACTTCCAGACTCTCCCGGTCCACATCCCTGGCTCAGAATTGAAGAACATCCAAAAACTAATTTTCCATTTTATTTGGCAGGGTAAGAAACCCAGAATCACCAGAACAGTTCTAATGGCCTCAAGGGGGAGAGGAGGACTTGGAGTCCCAGGCATCACAAGATACTACCAGGCCACCCAACTGCGACAGGTAGTAGTCTGGAACGCTAACTCAAACCAATACTGCTGGCTAGACATAGAAACGCATTATGCCGGGACGCCTTCACTGCTGGCTTGCCTTTGGTCCCTGAGCAGGGAAGACATGCAGAATAGCAAATTCAAACTAGGTCCGATGAGACACACATGGGAGACCTGGACGAAATGCAAACTCAAATTTAAGCTCACAGTACCTCATTCTCAACTTACACCAATTCACAAAAATCCAAAATTCCCACCTGGCTGTGAGCCCAGACAATTCGATCAATTTAAAGCAAAAAACATTAGAGTGGTTGCCGACATCTTGAGTTTTGGGCAGTTCCTGAGTTTCCAAAGCATGCAAACCAAATATGAAATAGTAGGGTTGAACGTCTTCAAATACCTACAAATTCGACACTTTATCCAAACATTATCCCCAACGTTGGAATTTCCCCGTCTCACTGGTTTCGAGCGGCTCTGTAGAGAAACAGCCCACCAGAAAGGTCTTATAACACAAATTTATGCAGAACTGGAGAGGGCAATAGAAGCCCCCACCCATGACTACATGCTACATTGGGCAGCAGAATTGAATATAGTTATAGACCAAGAGGATTGGGAAAGTATTTGGGAAACAGCCTCAGGAACTTCCATATGTACCACAATTAAAGAAAATGTATACAAAATACTGTTTCGCTGGTATCTTACCCCAGTTAGAATAAATCAAATCTACCCCCTGGCTTCCGATCTATGTTGGAGAGGCTGCGGTCAAAAGGGGGACATGGCCCATATCTGGTGGACATGTCCGGAAATGCAGAAATACTGGGAAAGCATACAAAACTTAATAAAAGAGGTCCTCATAATACCTCATAATACCAATTGACCCGCTGACCTACCTGTTGGCCAAGCCCTTAGAGACATTGGACCGACCAACAGGAAAATTAGTCTCCTTCATTCTCACAGCGGCTAGGTGTGCGGTGGCTGCCTCCTGGAAGAAAATGTCTCCCCCATCTAAACAAACATTAAAAAAAAGGATACAAGAGGTGATGGAAATGGAGAAACTGTCAGCCTTTTTGAAAAGGTCCACTGCCTCTTTCTATAAGACATGGGACTCATGGCTGACCCAAACGATACTCCAACACTAAAACACCTCATTGGAATAAGCGAGGAGTCGGGATAGAACAGGGACCCCATCAATGGAAACTGAGGAGGAGGGAGGCCACGGGTCGCCCCCCCCACCCACCCACCCACCCTCACACTCTCTTTTTCTTTTTCTGTTTCTACACTCACGCCGCCCCTGTGGACCCAAGAGGGTCAGGGGAGTGTTGAGGCTTTTTCCCGACAAACACCAACAAAATAGAAAAAATTCTGTATTAGGCCAAAATATTTTCTGTTTCTGTAATTATGTGAAATGTACCAATGCCTAATAAAAAACTTTGAAACAAAAAAGATAACAATAATCGTGTTGTAAAGAATTCATAAATATGAAAATTGGGAGCCACGCTTGCATCGCGTTATAAGCGGATTCGCGTTGTAACGGATCGTTTTGTTCAATTTGTCGTTTTGTTCTCCAATGCAACTACAACACACATCACTGCGAAATGCTCAAAGAACTAGATTCTAGGCGCAAAGTTCACCTTTCCTGTCTCACCCTCAAATACTTTCTGGGCAAGCTGCCCAGCTACCTGAACAAGCCCCTCACCCCTACCACATGCAGCACCTATCACCTGAGATCAGACTCCAAAAGACTGTTCATGGTCCCAAGGCTCAACAAAGTATCCGGACGTTCCTCCTTCTCCTTCCGTGCACCCCAAAACTGGAACAACCTACCAGAGACTCTCACATCCACCACCAGCTTAAGTTCTTTCAAATCTAAGGCTGTCTCACACTTTAATCTGGTCTGTAACTGTTTCATACGCCCATAATATATATTTTC
>WSYH01003197.1:15315-66419 GCA_036426205.1 Ascaphus truei
TCACTCTCTATGTATGTGTCATGTGCAGCAAAACTTGATCCAGAAGTGTGTTGCACCTCCACCGAAAGGAGGGGGTCACCCAGGGGCATGTGTCAGCCACAAGGAAAGGATCATAAGTCAGCCATGTTGACCATCGCAGACATCGTCTGTTCTGATATTCTGAGTGAATGATGTATACAATGCATGCAGGGTGAGGATCATGCATTTCGCTTCCACAGATACCAAACCCCCTCAATTCTCAGTAATAGAATGTTGTGATGATTCTGAAAATATATGATGATAGAGATAGATGCAATTTCTTTTATCTAGCAACTGCATATCCAAAGAAAGGTTGCTTGCATAAAATAAGGTTTTTAGTATTATGTGTATAATTTCTGTATTTTTCCAATTTTTTAAGGGAACCTCTTTAAAGGGTGTATCACACACTAGGAACAAGAATCAATTTATGGGTGAAGTGTCTCCACCAACCAATGAAACCTGTGTAAAAATGTATGTTTAGTTAGATAACAATTTACAGGAAGGATGTGGCCTTAATTTTGCAGTTTTTAATTTCATCATTTAACCAAGAACAGGTCCAGATTAGGCTTATGGCCTTACAAAACAGAATTGCTTTAGACTATGTTTAGCTTCAAAAGGAGGGGTATGTGTCCTAATTGAGGAACAATGTTGTGTTTTTATTCAAGATCAGTGTAGTAATGTGCAGCATGAACTAGATAAAATAGAAGGATTCAAAAGAGGCTTAGAAAGGAAGATGGGATGGAATGGAACCCTCTGGGGTTAGGTGAATGGCTTAAATCACTTGGAGCAATTTTTTTTGAATGTTTTGATGTGTTTGGGAGTGTTACTTGTTGTCATATATGTGGGTGTCACGTGTTGCAAAGGTATGATCCACAAGTGTGCAACCCCCTCCCCCAATCTGAAGCCACTCTCTACAGATGCCAGAAACAGCAGTCCCTTGAAGAAAGAAGATGCCGACCACAGTTATTCAACTCAAAAAGACATATTGGCCGCAGCGCCTTACGAGACTATGACAGTGAAGGGCACGCGCCCTTGTCTTCTGAGTTATCCCTGGACTATCATCATAATCTTAATTCTCAAAAGCTATGTTTTAAGAATAAAAAAAAGGAGGGAGTGACAAAGTGAGAATTTGACGTAAGGGGGGGGTCTGACATAATAGCACTGGGATCTAAGCAACCATTTTAAGTCAGCATCCATCTTAGGTTTTGTTTGAGTGAACGGGTTATGAGATAAATGGTTTGAAAGGGATTTTTTGCTTTCAATTTTAAAGTGATAAGAAACCAAGCAGCTAACTGAAAAAACCTTGAGCAACATGCCAATGTTATGAAAATACGAGACTGATAAGCACAGTGTCCCATTCCGAAGGTGGGGGGACCATGAAGTTCTGTATGTAGATAAAAGGTCAACGGCTTGTATAAGGAATATTGCTGAATCATTTCATTTAAGCATCCCATAATGTTATTAACTCGATGTGTTCATGTTCATATTTTGTTTACTTAGTGACGACACGCAACCTTGTATAGGGGGCGTGGGTTTAGTATTTTGTGTATAAATAAGGCCTGTATGCCACCATGTCATTGGGAGACTTTTATTTTGAAACTCTGCTCTGCGTGTGCACCGCACAAAGCAATAAACTTATTTGTCATTCTGCAAAATATATCCTCAGACTTGTGTTTTTTATTCACAACTTTCACAATACAATGTAAATGCTATGTGTTGATTGGCATTTCAGGTATATGTTTGGCAGTTGATGATTGTGATTGTAAGTTCAGTTGGGATTATTAAAGGAAATTAATTTTATTGTAGTGTGTCTGTATGGAGAAGTGTTATTTGGAGTACAGCATGTTTTTGATAACCCTTCTACATTTATTTGTATATTGGTTCATCGTGTGTGTGTGTGTATATATATATCTCTCTCTCTCTGTATATATATATATATATATATATATATATATACACTGGCGACACATTTTATTGCTCGCTGGCTAGTTCCGCAAGCCGGGAGATGTCCCGGCTTGCTAGCCAAATCCCCTCAATGTGCCGTGCGTCACCGATGCGCGTTCACGCTTCATCGGGTGCCTGCGCCCCATGCGCCCGGGCCCAGAGCTCCCCGAGGGAGCCCTGGTGTCCCGCGATGTGGGGGACGGCGGTGGGGGGTTCCGGGGGACCCGGCGGACCCGGAGAGGGGAGGGAGAAGCCCCGATCGGAGGACCGCTCCTCCGAGGCTTCGGCGCGCGCACGGGACACCCCGGCGCGCGCCCAGTTACTGTCGCGGCCGAGACCAGGCAAAGGTAAGAATAAACTCGGCCGCGACAGTATAGATATATCTATATATATCTATATATATTTGCATGATGAAGCCACTGTACAAATTCATGGGTGAAGGGTGGGTATCGGGCCAGTGTGGCTTAACCCCTTAATTACCTTTGCGGTTATTATCCGATAAGGTGTTTAAGGGGTTAATTGATATCTGAATGTAATTGCAATGTATTGGCTTTGTTTTGGCTATGTATTTTGTGGGCAAGACAAGGATGTTGCTGGCGATGAAGACTTCTTATTGATGAGGTCATTAGTACTTTATTTATTTGAATATGCTAGTTAATGTTTTTAATAATGGGCAAATACTGCGTGAGACCTCTGGAGACCACCTACGGTCTCCTCGGGTATCTCACGGGTATCAGGCTGGTGGTTCCACGGGTGAAACATGCGGGGATGCTGCCCTTCATGACCTATTAGCATAGCAGATGGTCTGCATTTTCAGGGCAGATCCAAAATACCATACATATACACTGGCGACACACTTTATTCGAGCTCGGCTAGTCCCACGAATTCGGGTATACTCGGGTGTATTGAGGTTTTGACTGTTTTCTGCCCGAGTGCATTGCGTTATTTTCCAGGCAGGGATTGAAGCATTTTATTCCCGCTGGCTGCAATACTGCACAGTATATATATATATACTGCATTACAATTCATGAATTTATGCCATCTGGTAGACACGCGAAGCATTGCAGCCTATTAAATCCTAATCATTATCATTTAACAGATCAGCCGCCCATCAGCCAGGCATGAACCATGGCTGGGAAGGCAAACGCAACTGGGCTTGTCTGAGGTGAGGAGCGGCGCATTCCAGGTATCTGCCAGGTACATACTGGGTATTTGCTCGAATAAAGTGTGTCGCAGCAGTACACTTTAATATCTACACATATTAATAAGTTCCATTCTGGTGGGCTCAGTGGGTCAAAATTTGCCAGTTCTTAATGCCTACAGTGACTCCACATATTGGCCAAATATCTCTGCGACCTCCAGAACTGGAGATACAGAAATGCACTTTAAAACATCTTTAAAATACAGGATTATAATGAAACATGGGAACAGGGGAACATACATTTTCATGACATGACAAGTTAGAAAGAAAAAAAGATAAAGTCGGCGCCAATTATAATAATGAAAATATTCAAACCATGTGGTGAACAGTCCAAATCAAAGTCCTTTATACCGTGCCAGCATGCATTTTTTTGCCAATACTTGGTTTTATTTCTGTTGCATAAGTATTTTTGGGTGATTGCTTTTGATCTTATTGTGTTTTTTTGTAAATTGCTTGGTTTTATTTTGGGTGTTTTGTACTTTTGCAATTGTTGTGTAAGTTTTTGTGTTTTCATGTTTGGACTTCTTATGTGTTTTTTTGGATGTTGGCTTCTTTCATTTGTTTTTGGTGTTTGATTCTTTTTGATGGTTTGTTAGTATTATATTGGCGCGCTTTAACACTGTTCCAAGTAATGTGGAGTGGAGGGTTGTAACGATGGCTCTCTCACTCTCAAGACGCAGACCCGCAGGCTGAGGTAGGGATGCAGAATTTACTCCGAACCAGAACCGCACGTACAGAATCCGTTTAGATGTATTTTGTGGTCTGTTAAGCATACAAAGTGGCCAGTTGTGCATAATCCTCCATGCACATGGCAAAGGTCAGCAGGTTTGAAAGCAGCAAGGGTCACTTTCCCTGGTCAGCAAACAGGATACGGCATGACCAGCAAGAAAGTGCTATACCCCTGGACCAGGAAGCACCGGTCATGGCCCAGCCCACCATGAGTTTGCAATCCACACAGAAGGCTCAGAACTAGAGCCACAGTGAATCTTAGTCACAAAGTTCAAACTATACTAATGCCAGTCCTGTGCTGAGTCACGTGGCTCGTATTTAAGAAGAGCCCTGAACATTGTAAGCCAGTATATCATTAGCAATGTCCACTTCATATTCCAGGTTAATGGCAAGGTTCCATCCAAAGCCGGACTGGAACCCCTTACAATTGTGGGGTAGTTACCCCGTTAGGGGTTAGGCCTACCGATTGGTAAGCGGGAGAGTGGTTAACAACTTAATTACACTTTACTCCGATAAGGTGACTACGCGTTTGGCCATTAAGTATTGATCTTTTTTTTTATGTGTTTGCCTGCCCACGCGGGCAATGATGATGAGGCAGCCTTCATCCTGGCATGGTAATGCAAGTTTTTATTTCATTTGCTGCTGATACTGTTGTTGTTTTGCTATGCTCAACTGACATTTCCATATCTTGATAATAGTAATTTTGGCCTATCCTGTCTAGTATGTGTTGGTGGGATAGTTGTGGTCCATTGGGTGGGTTTGTATTCGGGTAGGTCGTGTTTTACATGGGTTATTGGGCAGAGGTGTTAGGTGAAGGGGGTACTTTCCATTGGTGGGTGTTTATTGGCCTACCGGGTGGTACCAGGGTGGGTTTACCCCTCATTGCCATCGCGATTTCCACCCGCTTATTGGTAGTGAAGGAGTTAACTCCTCCCAGCAACCTTCCTGGTAGGCCAACAACCCACCCTTGCTCAACTGACACCTTCAGCCACCCCCTTTGCCCCAATAAAGAGGGTACTCGCAGTTAACCACTTCATGACCTTACGCTAGCTTTAAGGCAATGAAGCGGTTTTATTCATTTTAATACTATGTGTGAAGCAGTTGTCTCAAGAGCTTAACTGCTGCAGTGAATTTCAGCCTCAGGGACCCCCTATACGCTGAGTTGACAACAGGCGCCCGGTATGGGGTGCCGGTATCCCTCCAAAATTTAATATCCTGCATCATTTTACGGGAACATTCAACTGGCAATAGGAATACGGGCACACCAACCATAGCCTGTAACTCAGATGCAGAATGCCTACGGACCTGAATTAATGGGGTAGATCTGGGACCCCCTCCTCTGCACGTCGTATTAACTCCAGTAATTAAAAACTGCATTGTGAAGCTGTGCAGTGAGATGCAAGCAGCTCTCGCTGTGGCAAGCTCAGATGGCGGACTATCGCAGGGGTGGAGAACTGAAAATAGCTGAGATACCATTGGCTGCTACGTCAAACGGTATTGGGACGTTTTCCTACCTGACCGGTTTTGAGATGTTTTCAGATCTTTCTGAATACCGTTAACACAAATGACGTGTTCTGGCGGGGGACATAACCAAACCGGTTCCAATCGCCAAGACATCGGGCTACTAAGAATAGGCCCCTCATTTATCCTACCCCATTTTAAGTCCTTACAACAGCCTGCGGCCTTTTTGTTCAATTTGTTTTTAGGACTCGAACGCACTCACTGCCAACAAAGATATCAGCACCTGTGACTGGGTTAGAGGAAATGTGTCATTTGCCCCCCCCCCCCCACCCACCCCTGAATCTGTAGCCCTGCTCCAGCGTACAGTTACCCCCCATGCTAAGATTATCATGGAGGGGGGGGGGGGGTTAGGAGAGCCTGAGTTTCTTTGGTCACTCTGTGTCGTACATCGATTGGAGCTGCGCGCGTGAATCAAATACTCCATGGAGGCTGATACAGACATTGCTCATCATTGAACAACCTGGGAACATCAGCAAGCGTGAATTCATGTGATGACGTAGGAGTTTGAACTTCCTCTGCATCCGGTTGTCAAAGACCTGTGACAAGCGGGACAGGAAATCCATTCTCATCTCTCTGTCACTGACTTTGCGTCACTTCAGATTAAACAGTCTACTATTCTTATTGTTATCATATGACACAAAGAATGACTTGGGGAATGATCTAAGGGTATGCAGTAAGCGGGGCGCAAGTCCCTTTTCGCCAGGTTTTCCTTCGCACGAAAATTGCCTGCTGCGATTCAGTAAATCCACGAGAATGCCAAAAAGAGCAAAATCCGGCACGGTGTTTTGCCGATAAATTTGTTTTGTCCAGTCACGCAGGCGAAAAGAACTTTTTGCCACTGTCATTCACTTTTTCAGAACCGCTGCAATTCGGTAGCCGCCCCATCACTTTTTGCCACTCTAAATTGTGGAATCTCTCTCCAAACCGTCCCGCCCAAGAAAAGCGTGACAAGTTGCTTGGGGAAGTCGTCGGATGAGCACAGTACTGGACTTCCGATATTTTTTTTTTTGGCCTTTTACTGCCCTCGGAATTGATGGCCAGGGGTCTCCGTACTGATATCCATTAACTAAGCACCCTGGGACCCCCTGCATGCCTCCGATGCGGAAAAATGCATTTACAAGCCACTTCTTCCCTTAGCTGCGCCGCTAGGCAATTGAAGGTTTACCACCCGTGGTCCATGCTTATTGTGTGTGCAGGGTGGGTGAGGGGGTATTTTGGCCCTTGTGGGTGTTTAGGCCTGTAAGCAGTTTAAAAAACCCTAAGGTATGAAGAGGTTGAACCGTATCGCGACCCCGAACAAGTCGTAAACAAAACAACCCCTCCCTTATGGCTAATACCCCCTTACACACACCCCCCCTACCCACATACAAAAAACACACTACCAGCTCACTACCCACTAACCCACCTCCTAAGGACCTCATAACATTACTCATAATCTCATAGCACCCCCTATCCCCCCCCGCCCCCTAACACTACATACCGTGTAATGGGCAAATTACTATTTATCAACATATGGATATATGCATTTGCCCATTTAAAATCATTAAGCAGACAATAATAATAAATACATGCTGCCTCCGCCCATTCCATGCACCCCAATGATGAATGCCATCCTCCATCCTCACCCGTCCCTGCCCGGTTCTACAAAAACATAAACAAGAAAAACAGCAATATCATTTCCCCTAACCCTTAATCCCTTAACGGTTAGTACACCGCTCGAGTATTAAGGGTTAACCCAACCATCCCCACTACCCCCCAGAAGGGCCTAACCACCCTCCCCCACTCCTCCTGGGAGGCCTAACCACCCCTCCCCCACTACCCACCCGTGAGCTAACCACCCTCCCCACACCCACCCGTTGGGGCCTAACCCCACCCTTCACCCATGACCCACCCGAGGAGGCTACCCACCAACCTTGTGGGCGGTACACGCCCCGCCCAATCCCTTCACCTCCTCCCCCTCCCCCCCACTACCCACAATATAAAAAAAAAAACACTACCACAGAATAGCCCCCCTAAATCCCCCCATCCTTGGCCCCACAAAACTTAACCATATTTAATAAACATAATACATCACCCACCCCCTGTGCCCCCCTCCCCCCCCAATAAAAGACACCCGTCGGGACCACTGGGACTACCGTAGGCCTGGGGTATTAATCCATATGTAAAATAATAACTCATGGTTTTATGGGGGGGCACAGTGGTGGATTAATGTATTAATGTTTAATAATGTGCGGGAGCAGGGGGTCCCCTAGAGCTGAAACCCCACGCTTTGATTTCTGGCTCAGGGCCCCCTGCTTCCCGCTTACCGGCCCCGGTGCTGGGGCATTCGGCGTTGCCATGTATCCACATTGTTTACATGTCTCAGACGTCACGCGACGTGACGCAATAAAAAATGCGGCGACCATTGGCACCCAATACCCCTTCCCGGTGCCTGTTAACTCGGGAAGCAACTGAGTCGTGTCCAATCAATTGCGTTTCACTCAGGAGACTCCCGTGCTCCCGCACACTTTAATAATACATTTAAGAGCAGCTTCATACCTTAGCGCTATCACTAAGGCAATGAGAGGTTAGGCACATGCAATGTTTATTGGTGACGATTTTGCCCCCAATAAACGATGCAATATACAACACAAACTCAGCACCTTTAATACAAATGACTTATGCAGCTTCATTCCATAGGCGACTATCCGCTACGGCAGGCCTGCATAACAGACCCGCGGGCCCGTTTTTGCCGCATGCGGCCCGCCTGCACACACTATGTCGCTCGCTGGGCGGCTTTCTGCTCTCCACTCCTCCCTCCCAAGTCTGCTCTCCCGCCTCCCCTTCCGCGTCCCGCTCCCCCACAATTCCGCTTTCCCGCTCCCCCACCATGAGCCCTCTCTCCTCCCCCTCCCCCACGACCTAGCCCCCCTCTCAGGACTTTCAGGTTGCAGCGCGCTCTTAGACATATGAGGCACTTCCTTGCCTGTGCTTGCTATGAGCGTTGCGTGCAATCCCGCCTGCTCTGCTGGGGTCGGGTGGGCGGCCCGTGCTGCTGGCCCGCCGCCATCCTCCGCTGCCCCGCGCAAATGTAGGGCAGGGGGGTGATTTGAGGTGCAGGGGAGGTTGCTTTGAGTGCAGCGGGGGGAACAGTGATGTAAGGTGCAGTTGAGAGTGTATGGGAGGTGCAAAGGGGGGAGAGGGTCTGTGTGAGATTCAAAGAGTGGGAGTGATTGTATGCAAGGGGAAGTGATTTGAGATGCAGGGGTGGATATTTATGTGAGATGCAAGGGGGGGATAGTGTGTGAGGTACAGGGGGTGGAGATGGGATGTGGAGGTGACGGGAATTGGTATGTGTGTGGTGTGCCGGGGGGTATTGTGTTTTGATGTAGGGTAGAGATTCTTATGTGGGTTGGGTTGAGGAGTTGAGAGATGGGGGTGATCTATAGCTGGGGATCTCGCTAAGTTTTTAATGAGGGTTTCTGGGGGAGATATGAGGATGATGGAATGAAGGGTGCTGGGGAGATCTGATGATGATGAATGAAGGGGTGCTTCGTGGAGAGATTATATGAGGATGTGATGATTGGTGCTGGGAGAGATTATGACGTATGATTGAGAGAGTGCTTGTAAGGAGATTGGGGGGGCCACATCCATTGCGGCGTGACCCCTCCTTACTTCTACCAGTACGCACTCTCTCTTCCCGCCCCCCCGTCGCTACCTACCCATCTACGCCGCCCAGTGCATACCTTGAACTCTTGCCGCGCCGCCATCTCTTGGATTCTGGCGCTGGTGTACATGCGGACACGCTTCCTTCTAGAAATTTATAGTGCACGGCATTATCCGTCTCTGCCGCCCCGCTCGGCGTGGGATCTATCACCACAGTCCCCAGCACTCTCCGTCTAGGGCTCTATTTTCCTGGTCTCTCAGCCACTCACAGCGCTCCTCACAAAAATTACCCCCCCCCCGCCCCCAGGAGGCCATGCCCCTCGTCCGATTGGTCATTGCCCGCTTTAATATCCTGCTTTGGCCTCAACTTCCTTGTTGTGCGCTCTCGTTCCTCTTCCTGTGCTTTATTCCTCCTTCGTCTCTTTGGTTTCCGATTTCCTCAGCTATCGATCCGGCTCGTCTGCTACTACTCCCTCTGGCTCTTGAACTCGGCTTCCTACTGACTTTCTAACCTCTAAACCGTCAGACTCGGCTGTTCGGATTTGGACAACTATAACTGAACATTCTATCATCCTCAGACTCGCAAAGTACTTGACCAGTGTTTCTTTAATCTGATCCAGGGCCTGGCCACACTCCTACGCCAGCATCCGGACACGTCCTCCTCTGCTGTCGGTGCGTATACTCTACAATCCCACCTCAGTACAGGGGACTGGTCGGTCTGGGGTCTGCACAGCGTGACAGTGCTGGAGGAGAATTATGATAGATGATTTTAAAAAACCGTGCGGCCCAAATCTTTTTTTCCTTGGAGGGCAGTTCGGGACCCTTCTCACTTTACAGTTGTGCATGCCCTGCGCTCTGAAATAAATTAAATTGTTTATATATATGTGTGTTTTTTGACTCTAGTTGTAGATGTGCAGGGGATCTCCCTGAGCTGAACCGCTTTGGTTTTAGTGTCCATGGACCCCTGCTTCCCAGACTTATGGGTGTTCCTGTTATCCCCCCCTCTCTTTGTTTACAATCCCCCGGTCCACGTGATCGGGACTTTTAAACGCAAAGGGCTACCGGCACCCATTAACGGGGTTCCTGTATAACAGTTTTTTAAAAATATTTTTTTTTCTGGCGAGATTTTGCGCAAGTGGCTGCTCCTCTCTCTGCATACAGATTCCTCCTACCAGTAGAGCCCTTTCTCGCAAGGCGAGAACCGTCTCACCACTGGCTATGTCGCCATGTTTGGAAATGGTGTTTTCACACAGGTATTCGGAGCCTTCCTGCGACGTGAGAGCACCTCACCAAAAACATGGCGAGTTCAAACCCCTGCCGAAAGTGGCCTTTTCACAAACACAACCGCTTACGCACAAACCCCAGAAGAAAGTTCGATGAAATGCAAAGGAGGTAGTCCCCTCTAGGAATTATTGGATACAAAGTAATAGAAGGTAAATAACAATATCCAGAAGTAGAGGAGGAAAGATGAGTTGTTGTGATAATTAGATTATAAAATAGTGGATTCTTCTATGTGGCTAGTGGGATACGACCTTGTGGGATCTTCGTGACAACTGAAACTTTTCTTATATTTAGGGTTTAGTTTAGGGTGCATGTAATCTATAGGCCTTGGGTGTGTTTTGGGCATCAGTACAACGAGTTCCACAAAATCTCCGATATCTGTCATTAGCAACAATCCATTTGATGATTATGTTAAGATAGTGCCAAGTTCTCTAATTACAGATTCCCCAGAACCCAGAATCGACATTTCTGTTCATGCATATTGGTATGATAAATACGATTGTGTGTGATATGTCCTAGAAATGTGGAATTCTGTGAAACACTCAATAGCGAATCACACTAAAGCCAAAGGGACCCATTGAATCAGGGTTGTGTTTTTGTCAGGCATAATGTGTATACTGTTTACCCGACGAAGGGTTACCCCCCGAAATAGTGTGTGTGTAACTGTATAGCATGCTACATGCTTATAATATATAGAATATATATATATATAATATATAAATTTCTCAAAGTGTCCTATGTTTCGTTTCCTGTCAGTAGGTCTTTAATGTTCTCCCCCTAGCCATCACATTGGCCTTGGGCCAGGCCAATGAGAAGTGCTCCTTGGGGGACTCGGCACCTCCCCAGGCTCCTCACCACCCATAGGCCCACTCCCTCACACAGCACTTCCCCCCCTCCCCCCCCCGCCCCACCCACACACACATGAGCCGTTTCTGCGCTCGTCCGCCTCACACACAGGTCTCTCCCCGTCCCCTTGGCCTCTCCTCCGGCTGTCTCTCCCCCCGATCACTAACCCACCTACCCCCCGCTCACCCCCACACTCACACAGGCTTGCTTCTATCTCCGCGTCCCCGCGGGCGCTCCTTCCGGCTGTCTCCCCCCTCCCCTGCTCCGCACCCCCCCGGCCTCCCCCCCCTTGCTTACGCCCTCTGGCTCACCCCCCCCCACCCACACTCACACAAGGCAGCTTCAGCCCCGCCCCACCACAACACACACAGATCTTCTCTGCCTCCTTCCCCTCACAGCCATGTCGCTTCCCCTTCCGCCGCGGATCGCTCCTCAGGCTGGCTCCCTCTCCCCTCCCTGATCACCCACCCACACACGCTCGACCCCCACACTCACACAGGCTGCTCCCCGTACCCGCGGCCGTCTCCTCTGGCTTTCTCTCTCCCCTTCTCCTCTCGCCTCCCCCGCCCCCCCCATCACCCCCTCTCCCCCCACCCGCTCACCCCACCCCGACACTCACACAGGCCACGCTTCCCGTCCCCCTGCGGGCGCTCCTCGTCTGTGCTCCCCCCCCTCCCCCCCATCAACCGATCACCCCCCCGCACCCCCCTTCTTTCCCCCACACACACACGCACACTCTCTGCATCTCCCCCTCACACAAGGCCACTCCCCGCCGCCCCCAGAGGGCGCTCCTCGTCTTGTCTGCGCCTCCTCCTGCTTCTCCCGCCGCTCCTCCCCGTCGATAGGCACAGCACCTCCTCACCGGAGCATCTCAGCCGCCCGCGGAGGACCCGAGGTGGTAGGAGGGCGGTCCGTGTTACAAGGGTGAAGGAAATGCAGGGGAATGGGTTATTTAACGCGTCCCTGTCTCCCTGTCTCCCTCCCCCTGCCCTCTGGCCCCCCTACCCTCCGCTGCCCCCCTGCCCTTTGCCCCCTGCCCTTTGCCCCCCCCCTGCCCGTTTCCCCCTGCCCTCCCTCCCCTGCCCTCCCTCGCCAATGCCTTTGCCCCCTGCCCTCCTCCGCCTGACCTTTGCCCCCTTGCCCTCCCTCCCCCTGAACCTCTGCCTCTGCACCTGCCCTTCCTCCACCTGGCCCGTTAGCCCGCCCTGCCCTTTGCCCCTGGCCCCAACTCCCCTTTGCCCCCTGCCTTTGAACCCCTGCCCTCGCTCCCCTGCCCTTGCCCCCTGCCGCTTTGCGCCCGCCCTTTTCCCCCCGCCCGCCCTCCCCCTGCCCTTTCCCCCTTTGCCCCCGGCCCTTTGCCCCTCTGCTTTGCCCCCCTGCCCCTTTGCCCCCTGCCAGTTGCCTTCTTGCCCCCCCTCCCTCCCTGCCTCTTGCCCCCCTCCCTCCCCCCTGCCCTCTTGCCACCCCCCTCCCACCCTGCCCCGCTGCCCCCCCCTTCCCTTTGTCCCCCCATCCCTCCCTGGCCGCGCATTGCCCCCCCTGCCCTGGTGCCCCCTCCCTCCCCTGCCCTCTGCCTTTCTGTCCTCTTGCCCTCCTCCCTTTGCCCCCTCCCTGCCTCCCTGCCCTCTTGCCACCCCCTGACCTCCCCAGCCCTCTTGCCCTCCCTGCCCTTGCCCCCCCGCCCCTACCCTGCCTTTACCCCCCTCCCTCTCTCCCATCATTTGCCTCCCCCTGCCCTCATGAATTGCCCCCCCCACCTGCCCGCCTGCCCCCTCATTGCCCCCCTCGCGCTTCCCTGCATCCGCTTGCCGCCTCCCTGCCCTTTGCCCACCCCCCGCCCCTCCCGCCCGTCCCCCGACCCCCCATCCCTCCCTTCCCCCCCGCCTCTCCCGGCCCTTTGGCCCCCCTCCACTCTTGGTGCCCCCCGCACCCCTGCCCTTGTGCCACCCCTGCCCCCTCCCCTGCCCGTTGCCCCCCCACCACTCCCTGCCCTTTGCCCCCCCCTCCCCTCTCCTCCCCTTGATGCCCCCCCGCCCGCTCCCTGCCCTTTGCCTCCCTCCCTGCCCTTTGTTGGCCCCCCGCCCCTCACCTGCGCCCTTGTGCCCCCGCTGCCCCTCCTGCCCTTTGCCCCCCCCGCCCCTCCTGCCCCTTGCCCCACACCCCTGCCTGCCCTTGCCCCCCACCCCATCCCTCCTTGGCCCGCCCCCACCTTCCCTGCCTTTGCGCCCCCTCGCCACCTCCAGACCCTTTGCCCACCCCCCACCCTTGTCCCTGCCCCTCCCCCCTCCCCTGCCCTTTGCTCGCTCCCCACCCTTCCACGCCCCTTGGCCCCGCCCCCCCCTTCCCCACGCCCCCAACCCCCGCCCTTCCACTCCATTCCCCTGCCCTTCCACGCCCGCAACGCCGGGTATTCAGCTGTACTTATCTATATGCTCCACCCAGGCACACCGCGCTCCACTGGGCGAGCAAGGGATTCTGGCAAATGACAATGCAAATGAGCGACACGTGCACATTTGTACTGCAACTTCACAACGCCATAAAACATGTCCCGTCGCTATAAAGACTTAAGCTTTGCTGCATATATATATAATTATTTACAGTTGCTAATATATATATATTATATATCTATCATGATATATATATAATACCAGTACATACATAATGGCAACCCGCACTCTACGCACACACACACACACACCACACATTGGGGAGCATAGTAAACCCAGATATAGGAAACATGATTTCTGCTGCTTTTTAGATCATCGTGCTGAAATGGTTGTACACGGATCCATCCCAGCTTTTACATGGACTGAGCTGGTTTGGTGGAAAGTCCCGCCAGAGATTTATAGGGGTGACTAATTCCCCCTCACGCTGCTCTCCTAATTAAGGAGCACAGGAATTTATGCAGATATGTTTTGCTGCTTTCATACTCTCTCCTGGAGGCTGGGGGCATCACAGGCTCCCCTTCACCAGTTCCGGTAGGTGAGGCCCTCTTCACTTGTTGCAGTAGCCATAATATTGTACACAATCATCTTAGGATGAGTTCCCCCATCTAACATATAAGGACTCAATGTTATTTGCGATAAATGATGTTACTTTAAAGCTTGATAACCACTACTGTAGCAACTAGAAACGCAGGAAACAATGTTTAGTTAGTCTCCGAGGCATGGAGTAATCTTTACTTTTATGATTTTTGTGGGTCTAGCCGGTGACGGTGTTAGAAAATTGAATTTCACTGATGTAAGAAACCCACTGAAGATTATGCCAGGTGCCCACAATGTGTCTCTTTTAAAGGTTCAGTCTCCTCTTTGGGACAAATAGAAACATCAGAAGCTTGAATTATAATGCTACATTTTGTTTAGTGTTCTCTACATAACCCAAGAAGACTGTTTCGTGAAGGCCCAGACGTCAGTAGCTCTGTACGGTGCCGTTGGTCACATATGGTTGGAATACTGACACCCTTACGTCAGCGCTTTGGACACGTTTGCCCTTGGCGGCAAGACAGCACACATCATCACGCTCCTGGGTCCTTGAATGACTGTAATGCCCTAACTCAATGTCATTTCAGCACTCAAATGCGATTTCATTAAGGGAATGATTTGCCATAGGCAGATGAACGCTATAAATAATCAACTGTCACCTATGCAATGGTAAGAAGAGACAGATCTCGACAGATACAATGCCTCGGTACTACAGTTATATATGTGTACTTGCTCTCAATGAAGTATAGATCATGGTATAAAATTAGTGTTGAGTAACCGAGACTTCGACCCCAACTAGCTACTGCTGCAGCAGCTTGTATTTTAAACTTCTTTCTCGTGTGCATAGGGGTTTCATTTTGTAAATTCCCCACCGCTTCAACCCAATGCATGATGGCCGCTTAATGCCGCAGTTCGCGCTGCCCAGCACCTCCCGCACTGGAATCCGGGTTGATCTGTTTTTAATTTAGATGGTTCAGATTTCATATTAGGGCAATTCTCCTTCTCCCCGCGTATCCGCCAGGTGGCCGATTTTTCGTGATTGTAATGAATTCTAGTGAAGTCGTTATTACAAAACGAATACCGTCGCGTCTTCTTCCGAATATAAATATTTTATGAAACACACAAAAATGCTTTAATTTTCGCTCTCCAAAGATCCCGTTTGTTCAACGAAAAATCTCAGAGTGCATAGGTAAGCAAATTAGAACTAGAATCCGTCAGGGGTGTAAATCCTGGTTGGACCAGAAACGCCAATTGCCACTCTCAGAGGACAAAACAAAGTTGGACAGAAATCTAGCCCATGCTATGTACCTTTGTGCCAAACGATGCAAAACAAAAAAGCTTTTTAAGACATACTAAACCCAGGAGTGTAAAGGTATGAAACACGAGTGGTATGTAAATTAGTGAGTGTGACATAAGTACTGTAGAGGTAAGGCTCCCTTCAAACCCACCAGAAATCTCATATAAAGAGGAATCTGTTTCTCAGACTATGTATACTGGTGTCACCATAAATATAATCCACAAGATACACAATATTCCCGGGTTGGAGCTCCTAATGGTAAACATGTTACACGCTGGTTACCTTAGCACGCCCACTGACAATATTCAAGTATTACCTACTGTACAACGTAAGTAGGAGTACTGACATAATGTAGCAATTCATGTGTTGTGTAACATAACCCAGCTGCTTCAAATACGTCACAGCATAAATTTGCACAAGCACAAAGTGATACAGTGTCAGTATAACATGGGTAGTGTGTTTCAGTAAACACTGCAAGTGAAAACATGAGAATGAGTGCTGCTGGTGTGTACACAGAGCATTTGACACTTAAAAATAACCTCGTTTTTCATGGGTTCATTCGCAAGACACCGCATCGGATGTCAACAATGTATGCCATTCAAAGAAAACAAGTAGTGTAACAGTTCACATCATATAGCCTAGATGCAGATGAGTAACTTAAGGCAGAAAAAGGAGGGTATGTGTATGCCAGTGCTTAATACTCCCATAATAGGCCGTTTTGTATATCAGTCTGCTCGATAACTGGGCTCCTACATCGCGGTCTCCACCAACCGAGTAGAATAATGGACGTATCTAAACGACGAGCCGTTTCGCGTTGAAGCTACGCTTCGTCAGGCCGGGGAGTGGTATTGAAAGGCATATCCACTTCTGTTTCCTTAACTACCCTACCTACCTCCAATAGGAGAAGCTAAATAACGAGTCCCTAATAATAACCTCATTGTGAGCTCTATATTCATAATGACTCGAGTATTAACTCCTTCAAAGGAGCTTGCTTGTTGTTGCTTGGCCAAAGCTAAATCGGATTGAAGGTTGCTTACAATCCTATCTATTACGGTGGATGTCGGGAAACTGTTTTACAAGAACCAGGGCCATCACCTACATCGTTATACCACATAATTGCCATAATACTCTGCAATAAAGTAGATGACTCACACCCTCGATATTTTCATCTCCTGTAGCAAATATGTATGTGTGCACATTTAGTGCACGTGAAAAGCACATCAAACAGGAAGACCCCGGGGGCATAATCTGACTATGATATATTCACCTTGCTATACAGGGGTCCAGCTGACCACATAACTGATGGCAGGCGCTCCATAGGGGTATGGTTTGAGACCCAATTTGGGTGGCACGTCCCTAATTGAGAGGGGTAGTTATGGATCTAAGCAAGGGATTTCGGCTACAGAGGGATGGTGATTTAGAATGAGCCCTTATATGAAACCGCCTCTGATAGTCAAACAGTTCCGCTACGTGTAATGACTCTGTTTAAGAAATAATCCTGGTTCTCTTACATAGTGATGACCCATAACACAAAGTCATATTTTAGTTTCTTTGTTCCATACGTTAATATATATAACCTCCTAGGCACTTTCATCTGAGACCTGTGTATACAAGAGGTGTGGTGATCATAATAAGGGTGTAATAGTAGAACCCCTCATTGAGGCCGTCTGGATATAGTATCTGTAGGTAATAATGATCCCCTACGTTCAACTTGCAGTAAGGTTGTCCACGTCCCAGTCTCCCTTCCTTTTGTCCCCCATCCACATGTTCAATTCCACGAAACTCACTTTGTCAGTCACCATTTGAGCTTCATTGACGTGTTTTTGCCGCCCACTGACCTCTTTGGTAGTCCTATGGACCCTCTTGCTCAAGGACCGTATTTTTTACAATTGTCTATGTGTGTTTTTCCCACGTACCTTTTCCCTACATTTTACCACCGGTATTAAATAAATTACCCCTGTGGTGATGCAATTTAATAGTTCTTGAGGATTGTGTTTAGACTTTGTCCCAAAAAGGTCGTAGTTTTAAGGCCTGTAAGTGCATGCGATGCACTACCCGCCGGGAAAAGATAATATTTTTATCCACGATAAATCCCGCTCATGTGAACGGTAGCCGTGTCCTCACATTTCTATGATGTATTATTTATGTATCACTACGGGTGCTAGGCTTGCTCTTTTTTCATACTGTTTTTTATTTTCATGCGCATCATGTATGTCTCATTGGAACTGTTTGAAACGCGCGGAAATGTTTACAGTATAACTTTTCTGCCTTACGATTATGATGACCTGTTTAAAATATGGTTTCTTTGAATTATATAACCAGCCCACACCGCTCTACACTCACTCCCCCCACACACAAGACCTAAAGTATTTTCTACTTCTTATCTACACCTCTCCCACACTATCCATTTATAATGGGTGGCTTTCTTGCTTTAATCTTCCCGAGCCTTCATCACTTTCTGGCATGCGTGTAATTTGTCAATTGGCACCTTGTTGATATATTTTTTGCGCAGCTTTTTTGGAACGTATTGTTTTTTTCTTCTGCTTTGCAAAGCTGCAATAACAAATTGTGATGTGAATGATCATCACACTCCAGGAGCCGAACCAGTAGATATGAACTGTGCTACAGTATGTATCTACTGGCAGGGTGTTTTAAAAAAAAAACACATCTTCCATTTGTGACTTGAACTTTGGTACGAAGAAGGTTTACAATACGGTATCAATTTGAGCTACTGTATTTGACCATTACCGATCATTCATGCGAGCGTGAAAGAAGCTCATAAATGGCATTTTTTGTGGCTCACAACCATGGCTCCTACCTGAAAGGAACACTGTTGGGATCGAATTCACTGCGTGATTGTTCGTCTGTTCAAAGTTGAAATTTATATTACTTAACGTACTCCATAATAGTTTGCCTTAAAAATATGTTGTCTTTTTAATGGTAGTTCTAACTCAAATGTTTTACTTACACCAGACACCGTTAATGTTTTTGACTTTCTGTACCCATAAATATGTTGATTCTTTAATTGCATTATAACTAAACTACTTTTTGTACCACGGCTTCGCCCAGGAGAAGTAATTGGATACATTGTACCCCCTCCCCCCCCTGCTGCCGGAATCTCCCCTACCACCCCCTCCCCCCACCTGCGGATGTAGTGCGGGGTGAGATTGTCTCTGTGTGGTGTGGTGTGTGTCTATCTTGTTGTCTAAAGGTGTGTGTTCGTGTCCTGTGTGTGTCTCCCCGCTGGCCGGAACATCCCCACTTCCCCTCCCCACTCCCCCCCCCCCCCACCCGGCTGTCAGCACATCTCCCCGCTCTGGGGCTTGGTGGCATGTCCCATACCCAACCCTCGCTGTGCCTGCACAACTCCCACCGCCCTCGCACCCTCCCCCTGTTGGTACATCTCCCCTCACTGGGGTGCACATCGCCTCCCCCCGCCTTGGCTGGTACATCCCCCCGGCTATCTTGTACAATCCTCCCCCGCTTCCACCCCCTCCCCCCCCCTGCCACATCTCCCCCCACATCTCACATCACACACACACCAGTGATTCCAACCTTTTTGTGTTTGGAGGAACCCTTGAAGTAAGTATTTCGCAAAATTGCAAAGGGAACCCCTATCTGGATGACACATGTTTCGACAGGGATAAATCACAAAATAGCGCGTAACGGCAGTTGGGGTATAAAATAAGAACTACTCATACTTTGAAATAAGATGTGTATATTATTTTTAATTATTTTGTTTTAAACATCACCCCCCCGTAGCTCACATCAACCCTAACGAATCATCTCTCCCTCGCCCTCTCCCTTTCTCCCTCGTCCTCTCTCCCATCCTTCTCTCTCCTCTCTCTGCCCTTCTCTCTCCTCTCCCCCTCCCCCTCCGCCACTCCTCACCTCTCTCTCTCTCTCTCACACCCACGTCACAGCGCATACACTCACGTCACGACAACACTCCCGATCACAGCGTCACCCATCACACTCCACACCACACAAGGCACTTCACACATACACCACTGTCACATGTCACAAAACGCGCGTCACATCACATGTCGCACCACGCACGCCCCGCACACGCCCACACTCATGGCAACGCACAGGAACAACACCGTCACACACACACACACACTCGCACACAAAACAACGTCACACACACATACGTCACAGACCAACACCCACCCCAAACTCGACACCCAGCCACGACGTCACCGCACACACCTTCACACACTCACCCATTGTCACTACTCTCGTCTACACTCACGTCAACATTGCACGTCACCCACACACATCACATACTCACACATTTACACGCGCGCACGTCACACGCCACAACACGTGCACACAACCACGTCACACACACGTCACACTGTTACACTGTCCCACACAAGTCACACACTGTCACCGAGAAACAGCACACACACATGCAACACTGTCCACACACCTTGTCTATTGTCACATGAAACCACACACATTGTCACTCACTGTCACACACTTGTCACACACACTGTCAAACCCACCAAACACACATTTACAGAAGACAGCATAATCAGCAGAATCAGCCTCTCCCCCCTCTCCGCCACCCGCTCAGTAGCTCACATGTCAAATATTACAAAAGCAGCAGCCTGTACGGGCCGATACCACGGATCCCCCTGCAACCCCCCTCTCCCCCTCGTAGCTCCAACCTCAGACAGCATGAAGGTTTAGGCAGCGCGACTGCAGCGCGCCTCCTAGTAGAGGGGGGGAAGAGAGGAGGGAAGCCAGGCACAGTGTGTTACGGGCGGCCAGGAGCTCAAAATAGTTTGTCGTTGACCCTACAAATTCGCAGCAGAAATGACAGTGAAGTTTTGTGTGCTAACGTGGTGGCGGTTTGTAGATGTCATGCTTCTGACATACAAACGAACGGAAAAAACCGACATCCAACTTAGAATTTTAGTATAGGATGTTTTAACTTACCCCATACACCTGTTTAATGTTTTTGACTTCCTGGTAATCCACTAAAGAAAATATGTGATTTCTTTTAATTGTATTTAGAAATCAATGTTTTAAACTTACGCCATAATGTTGTTTAGACTTACTACTCCACCAATTAAAAAAATGTTGATTCTTTGAATTGTTTCATTGTTCTCCTTTATAACAAACTACCCAGTGTTTCGCTAGAACATACAGTACTGTACAGTAAGTAATGGTTGGTTAAGTACTGTATTAACCACAAAATTTTCAAAAGGTTCCAAGGAAGGCCTACTGGCCAGTACTGTACTGTATATCTGTGAGACATGCGCATATCAAACAGTATAAAACAATACATACGTTACAGTAATAAGTCACCACATAATCTTATACTGTCAATAAATACGATACTTTTTATTTGGGGTTTATTATACATATGGAAAAATTATATGTTATTTATGAAAAACATCCCAAACAGCATACTGTTTCAGTTTTCTAGTGAAGCTCACATTTTATTCTATCCTAATCAATAACAAATAGCATGCCCACTAATTGTTGCCTCCAGCACTTGGTTTTTAAATCAGATTCCATCAATGTGCAAGCATGTTATCAAAAGCGATATTATGCATCAAAATCCCCGCCATTTTGCCATTCTCTGTCCTGATGCCAAGTTTCTTTTCGAATAAAAACATAAAAATACACCACGTTTGAATAGTATTTACAGTTTTCATTGTTTCATTGTGCACCTTTTAAAATGTCAGTGTTTTCTAAAGTTTTTAATTTTCTCGGGGCATGCTCTTGTTCCCTAACCCATGTGCGCCTTAAATGCATGACACTGCATAGGCGTTTCAACAAGGTTCCAATGAGACATACATTAGGGCGGAATGCGCCTAGCTGTCCACCATGTTTCAGTATCTACTGTAGAAATCTGCATCAGCCATGATATTGCTGGACTCATTTTGGCGCGATTCTGACTAAAATAATAGAACTAAATAACCCTATAGCAAAGCTAAGTTGATTACAGAATATTGATTATTTAAAAAAAAGAATAAATTCTTATTCTCATCCCCCGTAAAAAAGGGCGTAATGCTATCCCTAATAGAAATAATGTCACCATTCGTCCCCCCCAAAATCTCCGCGACCGAGGGACGATACCTAACTCCGACCAGGATCGTTGTCTGAAGCCCCCGTACCATATCTCAAATATATACGCACCCAACGAAAACAGACGCAATTTTCTTCAGGCCTACTGTACCCCCTGGATCAAACTGTGCTCGCACCACTGTTAATGGTAGGGGATTTCAACAGGATCCTATCACCGTAGCAGGATAAGTCTCTCTGACCGCTGCCACACACATCTCAAACAGCAAAAGGCGAAACGTTTCGGAATCCATTCCTCCAGACCACTCCCTGTACGGGATATTTGGAGGGCCCAGCAACGAGGGCCAAGGGCACTACACGTTCTTTTCTTCGCCCCATCATTCTTTACCGCGGATCGATTATGTCCTATGGTTCCAATATGTTCTCCAGGCGTCCTGCCCATCCAACAAGGGCAATAACGTGTCCACCATGCCCCGCAATTTTGACGCTCTCTCTCCCTCCCTTTTGTTACGGTAATACCTTTTATAATTGAACTAAATGACTCCCTCTCAACGACCCTGCATCTGGTTGAGACAATTCGGCACAAACTAACCACATTGTTTCGGCCACTAATAAGGGTCAGTTTCCGCAGCATCCATGCTGTTGGAAGCCATAAGCTCAACAGACGGCACCTATTTCATGCATCCTACAGAAAAAATAATCGCCAACTACAGGCAACCAAAAGGGCCTGACTACAAAATAATTTCCCTCGAGCAACACACAAAAAAGTAACCCCTCTAAAAAACTGGACTCAGACTTGACAAAGCAGAACTTAGCTAAAGCAAATCCCAATTAGAAGAAGTGGAGAGAGCGCTCAAGTGGACCAATCATTAGGGTTTACGATAAACGGGAATAAGGCCCGACAAACTACTAGCATCACAATTAAGAGCCGTAAAAACAAAGATCCCCAAATCCCAAAGACCAAACACAAAGGGTCGCAGCCACATACGTCGATAACGAAATTGCCCCGAATTTTTCAAGATATTACACGCAGCTTTAGAACCTCCGCCCTCTAAAACCAAGCCCCAGCAGCGTGGCGAAGCTGCATCTCGAGTCCTAGCAAATTGGCGACTTCCCTCTCTTCCGACGAGGAACTCAAGTTTCTTAAACGCCCCAGCTTCCCCGGAAGAACTGGCACAAGCCTAGCTCCTATAAGATAGCCAAAACTCCTGGCCCTGATGGCTTTTTCAAAGAAACGCTTATTCCTTATTACATAAATTTAAAAAATCTTCTTCTCCCCATATCTCCTAGAGATGTTTCAACTCCTTTCTAGAAGGAGCCCGATCCCAGCAAGCACAATTTCAAGGGCAAATTTAGCTTCATTCACAAAGGAAGAAGGGACCGCCGCTAGAATTTGCGGTAGCTCAGACCATCTCCCGCTTAACGCGACCTAAACTCTATAGTAAGATCCTTCCAACAGGCTAACCTATTTTCCCCACTAATTCATATAATCAATGGGATTCGTGTCAGGAAGACGGCCTCTGACAACCACCCGCAAAATTAATTGATACATTGACCACAGTGCTCTCAACAGACTCCAGGCCATGATCCTGAGCTAGATGCTCGAAAAGGCATTTGAATCGTATCAATGGTCCTTCCTTGAATGCAAACAATGAAGCAATTGCTGTTTCTCCGACCATTCCGAAGAAAGGGGTGTAGGGCACTATACCAAACCCCTACTGCATACCTAAAGTTGCCAGGCGGACAAAATTAGCCCCGATCCACAGTTACTGGACCATACCAGAAGCCCCCCTATCCCCACACGTTCGCCCTCTCAATGCACACTGCAGCTTTAAGTCAGAGGGGAATCCGTATTCTCGGCATACCATAGCGAGCAAGCTATAAGTATCCCTTTCGCTGACACGTCATTCTGACCCTAGCGCCACCCACATGTCTCCCTAACCCACCGACACAAACTGCTGTGATCGTTAGTCTCGCTTCGATTACAAAATCAATATGGACAATCATAAGCATTGAATAGAGCCCTCCCCGAACCCCATGGAACTTCTCAAGCCACCACAAATAGATATGGAACTCCTCCCACATACAAATCCTAGTGATCAAAATTACTGAGAATGTACTCCTCGCTATATAAAACTCAAAATCCCCTCCCCCTTTTTTAGAGCCAGATCCAAGAGATCTAGAGCTTGGAATACGACAGATTTCTGGTTGGCAGATCGATCTCCGCTAAAATGAACCTCCTTCCCCGACTGTTAGATTACTTTCATACTCTCCCATTGCTATTCCACTAGCTGACCTTAGAAACAACAGACGCAATATGCTTTTATATGGGAACATCGAAACCCAGAGTTCCGCGGTCATGCCATGGCTGCAAAACAAGCGGAGGGTTAGGTATGCCCGACATACGATACTACCTCACACGCATCCCAGCTCAGACAAGCAGTGGTGTGAATAAAACTCCCCAGCCTCTGCCTGCTTGCTGGAAATAGAGACAATCATGTATCCCCTGTCCCTCTAGCCATTCCTTCCTGGTAGCCTGACCACAAAGAAAAACCCTTCCAGAAACCGTTTGGGAGCAAAATGCCACTGGTCTACCTGGTCCGAAAAATAGAGGGAATTATGGCCTAACTTCATCCCCCTCCCAACCATCCCCCTTACTGGGAACCCGCATTCCCTACTATGTGCCCAGCTCGGTCGGTCCATTTCCAGGACCTAACTATTAGCATGTTTGCGAGCACTAAATACGCAGCTCTGTCACATTCCAGAGCTCAGAAACAACTGTCATCCCCCCATCGTCCCATGTTCACATTTTTACAAACAAGGCATTTCCTTGGAGCTCTATCCCCGACCTTCTAAATTTGCCCCCTTGACCCAATTTGAGTCCCTCTGGGTCGAAGAAGAGCATATCAGAAGGGTTTATCACAGCAATCTATAGAGCATATGGAAAACTACCATACCCCCCCACCCACTCATTTCTTACATGCAAAATGTGGCTCAACCTTGCATTCCGCTAGACCGTCGAAGATTTGGAGGACTCTGTACGGCAGCCCTAAGACCCTCATTGCTCGGTTACAAAAGCAAATATATAAAAAATACTATTATGTAACCTGACCCCGAGTAGAACTGAGCCAGATCTTCCCCGGCGCAACTGACGAGTGCTGGAGGTGTGACAAAATGGGACAGCCCCATATATGGTGGACTTAGGTTCCCCGGAGATACAGCCTTCTGGAACCAGAGTCCAAAAACTCTAGTCACGCCCTGGGCCTGGAGGCCCCTGGACCCACTGACGTACGTTCAGGGTAAACCCATAGAGGACCCCCAGCCCCCGAGGTGCAGCTGACTTCCGCCATACTTACGCGGCAAGAGCTCGGTTGCGGCGGCTTGAAGCCACCTAAAAGCGCCCTCAAGAAGGACCTTGGTTAACGGATGGGGTCTCAATACAGTTATGAGCAATTAAGAACTGACAGCCATGCTAAACATCAAAATGGCCACAATTCTATAATACCTGGGAGTCCTTACAGTACCTGATCCGCCTCCCTGCTAGGCCCGCTGGGCACCCAACGAGTTCGCACAAACATCGCCAAAGAGGCATGAGAGATAGAGGGACTAACTACCACCCCTCAATCATCACCCCCCCCTCTCCCCTCTCCCGCCTCCCTCCTCCCCCCCCCTCCTGTCGTTCCGCATCTATCGTCCCCGCCTCCTTATGGCGTTCCCCCCCACTGCTTTACCTACCAAAAATCATTAAAGAATTTATGGATACCAGCGTGCCCATTCTAACTAACCAGTCAACTATTCTCCTATACTCTGTCTATTACTCATGCAACATGACTGTACCCTCTTATGGAATTTATGTGTATGTCCCAATAAAGGAAAAACATGTTAAAACAAAAAAAAGAATACAATATGGCAGCTGTACTCACCATAACATTGCCAATCGGTTGGCGCCGAGCCAACTTCCACCAGTCCCCGTATTCCCTGATTATACACGTTGTTGACAGGTGACAGCGGGGCCGTTTCCCCGTGTTGACAGCTGAGTAAGCGGGAAACTCGTTTTTAATAGCAAGCTTTCTGAACCTGCAACTTAACTATCCTGCGCAGGCTGCAGGTATCCAGCAGGGACAGAATAGCAAGGGTTGCCGGGCACCAGTTTTCACTGACCGGTCGTGCCGTTTTTGGAAGCCGGTGCTGGCGCCTGCGCTGCGTGCGTGTTCATTGCTGGCCTGGACATGCGATTCTTATTATTTTACTTGACCTTTCGCCTTTTGAAGTTTCCCTGATCAAAGATCTGGAAAATCTGGAGCACACACCATACCCTCCTCTACTCCGGTGAGAATCAATACGAAACACACGGATCGTGACCTAACTTTTTCCTTATTGCCGACTTCCACACACGAGCAGCTGGTGAAAATTCCTAACTCTCCTTCGGCCTTTCTTGGACGCTTTTTTTTCCCTTTGCCGCTATCTCGGAGAGGATGTCCTGTATTCCTGCTGACTCTTCTTCTCCCTCTACCACTTGCCCTCTTGATCCCCCATTCCTTCCAATACCTAAACCTCTTGCGCCTACCTATAGTCCCTATCTTCACACAAGATTTTTAAACGCTTCCCCTACTCTTGTACCTTCCTCCTCCGTCAAAGCATGCAAACCGTTATACCATACTCGAAAACAGCAAACGTGCACCCTACCTGTCCTCTAACTATCTACCCTAATTAAACTTAGACCCTCCTCGCTACCCCCCCGCCCGCAAGCCCTAAAACAACCACACCGTTGGGGCTAATACCCCGTCACCCCCCCCGCTACCCACAATAAAAAAAATTTCACACACAGCAGCCCCACCCTATATAAATCTAATAAACAATAAATACATGAATATCCATATTAGTAATATATAATTTATAAATATATATATCTATAATAAATTAACAACAACCCCTATCACCCCTAACATACATACCATACTGTATGCACATCAATATACTGGAGCTGAAATGTATTTTTAATAAATTTACATGAGCGGTGGTTCCCTGATCCACAAATCAAATCTCAGTGACCCGCCTGCTCCGCACATATTATTTAAAACAGAAATGCTGCTTGATTACCATAAGCCTGGCCCCGCAGACACCTGTGGGTCGGACCCGGGGGCTCCCAACAAGCCAGGTTCCTACCGTTGGCACCTCAAGTGTGGCCCCCGGTGACACAGGATACCAACTGGGGGCCAGTGCTGGCCGGGAACCCAACAGCATAGCGCCAGAACCTGTTGAAAAGTGCTGCTGTAACCTGTAGGTATTCAGGTGCCCCGCCAGCCCCACCGGGGACTCTCGCGTGGGGCTGCGTTATTAACCCTTTTTGTAAACGGATAAAATCTTGGTCTTTTGGGGGGGGGCACAGGGGTGGTTGTGTTCGGAGTGGGGGGTTTGTGGATATAGTATATAAAAAGACATAAAATAAATACATAATAATAATACCTCAGAATAAAATAAATCAATGGCATGAATATAATATTATATATATATTCTATATAATAGATATATATATATATATATCTGAATATATAATATATATCTCTAAACAAAATCAATGCTCTCAGTTGGCACCCTGTAAACATAGATAAAATGGCTGATCTTGCCCATATGCACATGTAAAAATAGAATTTACCAGATTGGAGTCCGGAAAAAACGAGACAAGCACACAGTCTGTAGTTCCATGTATATGTAATCAAAGTAGCACTGTGCACCACCTCCCACTTTTCGGTACCACCCACGTGACCTTCCTCGGACGTGCAACAAGTGAATGCTAATCCCTCCAACCCCAGCCACCTTATATCCCCAACAAATCAAATTAAAAAATCAACTCACCACGTGTAGAGCAACTAATGCCCGCAACCGGCGCCGCGTTCACTTCATACAATCCGATGGAACACATCGCCATCGTGAATTTTTACAACACAAACCTCCCCTTTAAAGCTACGGTAGGCCCTCAATGGGTCTGACCAGGCTTAATTTCGCCCATGCGCGACTCATCCTATCTCTCTGTGTCGTGACGCATCCAACCGCTGTTGACACGCATCAGCGATAATTTGCCTCTCTCGCCTCAGCAGAGTAGCCCCACTACTGGTGGCCGCGCTAGTACATACTTTATCTAAGTGGGCTGTCAGCGGGCATGCGGCGAACATGCCTAAACAGCTTAATGCGCAAATGTCTATATAAAAAGCGCAGGCAATAGTGTTACTCCAAGAGTTAAACCTTATAAACTGCATAACAAGCCCCCTATGAGGATGTTGCTCCTTACAGAGCTGATTGAGGATCTATAATTACACTGTAATTACACATGCTGAAGTCTTCATAAAGCAAGGCTCCAGCCGCTGCCCTTTGGGGGGGCTATAAAATGTGGATCGCATTAAAGCAGATTTTGCATGTGTTTGAAATATGTGCTGATCTTATTTACTAGGGACCCCTCCAGCATAAGGACGCAAGACCGCTCACACCACCTCCAAAACCCAATATATAACATAACAGGTGATTGATGTGTGGCATGCACTGTACAATTGTTGTTTTTCATGTCCCACTATAAATAAATACTATCGACATGACTAGCTTATCTAAATCGAAAACCAGATCCCATGTTTGGCACACCCTATTTCTTTTCTTCCCAATAGAGTGACACAATGGCTTTGATTATATGCCCAAAGAGACAGCGGCTAATTTTAAAAGTTGTCTAATCGAATCAAAACCATTCCTACTGTGACGTTGGACTATGTCCGATAGCCAGCTCAGAACAGGGCCCTTATTTACACACACAATCAATATTAGAAGTCGCATTTATAACATAGTTAAGTATCTATGATCTCGAAGCCGGACAATGAAAACCAACATGTTGCACACACAACACCCTAAAGTTAACAAGTGTAAATAACAGTACATAGCACATAGGAAATAACCACATAGAGGCCATAAATGCCAAATATTATGAAGAACATGTCCACAATAGACACATAACTAATACAGCCAGACATATTCCTTCCTCAGCAAACGTAGTGGTTCTAGTCCTGAACCTCCTTTTATATGAACGAGCCCATGAAAAATCTTCGTTTACGCCAAAATGTGGCCACAGTTTTTTAATTCGTAATTGCCTTTCTATCGCTGTGCAATAGCAACTCTCTTCCCTATCGATCACCTCCCTCGTTGAGCACTTTGAACTTGAGATATGCATGCATCTACATGTTGCCAATGAATGTGTAAATCCCTAAAATGTTTTGGAAACAGGGATGCAATTAAACTCTAATCCTTGGCTTCGCAGATAATGCCTTTGCGAATTGTGAACATTGATCGCGATACGTTTCTTTAAGCATGCGACACTGTGCTTCCCATGTAAAGTAAACCCATGGACATTTGAAATCATCTATAACAAATTTTGACGTTCACAATTCAGATGTTGGATGAATCTTGATTTTAGTCCCGTGTGGGATACAGTATAAATTCCCACCTGCATATATTGGCAAATTCGTCAGACCCTTGCCCTTACGGCCCCAGGTTTTTGGGCTAACCACTTTTTGTCCTTACTAAATTTTTCAGCAGATCTGCTTCGATATCCATGGGTCCCCAATTACGGACCACGACGAAAACAAAAGGGGTTCACGGAAGAATTTTCCTATTTGTTTTATCACATCATTTTAGCCCCCCACCCCACCCCCCCCCACCCCCCCCCACCCCCCCCCACCCCCACACCACCCCCCCCCCCCCCCCCCACCCCCCACCCACCCCCCCACCACCCCACCCCACCGCCAACACAGCCCCACGACCCCACACCCCCCACCACCCCCCTCCCCCACCCCCCCACCCCCCACCCCCCCCCCCCACCACCCGCCACCACCCCACCCCCACCCCCCCCCACACACACACAGGCTCCCCCCCCCCCGCCCCGCACCCCCCCCCCCCCCCACCCACCACCCCACCCCCACCCCCCCACCCCCCCCCACCCACCACACCACACCCCCCCCCCCCCCACCCCCCCCACCACCCCCACCCCCCGCCCCAACAACCCAACCGCCGCCCCCACCCAACCCCACCCCCCACCCCCCCCCCCCACCCCGCAACACCCCCACCCCCACCAACCCCACCCCCCCCCCACCCCCCCCCCAGAACCGTCCCCCGTCCCCCCACCCCCCCCCCCCCCCCACCGCATCGCCCAACCCCCCCAACACCCCCCCAAGCCCCCCCACCGCCACCCCCCCCCCCCAACCCCAAATCACCACCCGCACCACCCACCAACCCCCCCCCACCCCCCCACACCCCCACATCCCCACCCACCCATCACGCGCACCACCCCCCCACGCCCCCCCCGACCCCAAACCAACACCCACCACACCCGCCCCACCCCCCCCCCACCCCACCCACCCCCCCCACCCCCCCCGTCCACCCCCAAACACACGCCCCCACCACCCGCCCACCCCACCCCCAGCACCACCCCCCATACCAAGACCCAAGCCCCCCCCCCCCCCCAAAACCCGCCCCCACACCACCCCGCCGCCACCCACACCCAAACCCCCTCTCCCAACGCCCCACCCCCACCCGCCCCACCCCAACGAGCCCCAAAACACCACCGCACCGCCCCCCCCCCACCCCCTCCACCCCCACCCACCCCCCCAACACACCCCCACGCACCCCAGCCCCACCCAACGGACCCAACCCCCCACACCCCCCCGCCCCCAAAGCTCGCCCCCACTACCCCGCCCCCCGCCCAAGACGCACCTCCCCACCCCCCCCCTCCACCGACCCACCCCCACTAGAACCCCCCCCCAAACCGAGCCCGCCACGCCCCCAACCCCCCCGACACTCTCCCCCCACCCCACCCCCCCCCCCCACCCCCCCCCCCCCCCCCCCCCCCCCCCCCCCCACCCACCGGCCCCGCCCCACTCCCCCCACCCATTTCCCCCCCCGCGCCCCCCGCCCGACCCCCCCCACCCCTCACCCACCCCCCCCCCCCCCCCGACCCTCCCCCGCCCGCACCACCGGCACCTCCTACCCCCCCCGACACAACCACCCCTTTCCCCCCCCCCCCCCCGAGACCCCGTACACCACCCACCCCCCCCCCTCCACCCCCCACCCCACCACCCCCCCCCCCACCCCACCACCCCCGCCCCCAACCCCCCACCCACCAAGTCGCCCTCCAACCAGGCTCCAAAGCGGCCCCCCTGCGCCTCCTCGACCACTCAGAACCCCCCCTCCCCCACCCCTCGCACCCTCGCCAGCCGCCCAACGCCCACCCACGCGCCATCCGACCCCCCACAACGCAGACGCCCAACCCCCCCGCGCCCACCCTCCCCCACCAACCAAACAAACCCACCACCCCCCCCCCCCCCCCGACCCCACCACCCTCGCCCCCCCAGTAACCCCCACCACGCACCCCCCCCCACCACACCAACCACCTCCCACATCCACCCGCCCCCCCCCAGCCAACCACCCGGCCCCGCCCCCTCGCCCTCCCCCCCAGCCCTCCCCACCCTTCCCCCGCCGCGCCCCACCCACCTCCCCGCCCAGCCCAACATCACCGCCTCACCAGCACCGCCCAACCCCAGACACCAAGCTCCCCCAACGCCCCCCACCCTCCGCACCCCGCAACACCCCCCCACCCAAGCGCCCCACCCCCCCCCCCCACCCACCCCCCAGCACCACCACCCCCCCCCCACGCACCCCCCACCAACCCACCCCACCACCCCCACGACCGCCCCCCCCAACCAACCCCCAACCACGCACCCCCCCCCTCAGCCGCCACCCCCCCCCTCCCCCCCCCTCCCCCACACCCCCCACACCCCAACGCCACAACCCTGCCCCCACCCCTCCCGACCCACGCCACACCCCACCAAAGAAACCGCCACCACTGCCCCCAAACCACCCCAGCCCCCACCCACCCCCGCCCTCCCCACACCCCAACATCACCCCCACGAAGAAACACCACCGCCAACCCACCACCGCACCCGCCACCGAAGCTCACCACTCCAACCCACCCCCCCCCCCGAACCCGCGCACAAGCCACCTCGCCGCCCCCCCCCCACCACGCCCCCCCACCCCCCCCCCCACCACGCACCCCCCCAAAACAACCGCCCCACCCCCACTGACAATCCCGCGCACCCTACTCCCCCCCACACCCACCAGCACCCCAACCCCCCACCCGCCCCCCACCCCACCCTCCACCCCCACAACGCGCCGCCCCCCCCCCCCAACCACCCAACCCCCTAACGACAACCGCGCCGACCACACGAGCCCACGGACCTCACCACACCCCACAACAAGCCACCCCCACCCGGCAACACACCACCCACCGACCCACCACTCCCCCCACCACCCACCCACCCGCCCCAACCGCCTCACCACAACCCCCCCCGGCAAGCCCCAACCACCACGCACGCGCACACCATCCCCCCACCCTCCAGACGACCCCCCCCGCACCCCCCCCACCCCCGCCGAGAGCCACACCCGCCCGCCCACCCAAACAAACACCGCCACACCACCCCCCACCACCAAACGCCCCACCCCGCCCCACCCCCCCCCCCCCCCTGGCCCCGCCGACAGCTACCCACCCGCGCTACCCCAACCGATTCCCAACCCAAACGCACCCACCCCGGACCCCCCCCACGCACCCCCGCCCACCCAACCCCACTACCCCCCCCCCCCCCCCCCCCAACCCACGCCACCCCCCGCTCACCCCCACACCCCCACCCACCCCGCGCCCCCCCAACAACAGCGCCCGCCCCCCCCCCAGCACGCCGACACGAACCCACCCAGACCGCACACAACCATCGCCCCCCTCGCCCCCACACACCCCCACGCCCCAAACCACCCCCCCATCCTCACAACCCCCACCACCCCCCCCCCCCCCCCCCCCCCCCCCCCCGATCACCCCCCGCCCCCGGCGCAACCCCCCCCAACCCCCCCCCCCCCCCCCCCCCCAACCCTACCGCCCCCCCCCCCCCCCCACCCAAACCCCCCCCCCCCACCCCCCTCCCCCAACCCCTGCCCCAACCCCCCCACCCCCCAACCCCAACCAACCCCGCCCCCCGCCTAGAATGCCACTTAATCTCTAATGCCACTTTGATGCCATGGGTACGCATGCTAAATGTTCTTTTAGACATAAATCTTGAACTTTTATATGGTCGCTCCCGTTCGAGTGTTAGTACGTCTGAAGTTTCCCCTCTAACACCGCTCTGTGCATCTTTAACGTCGCCCTGACTATAAAGCCTCGCTCTAGAACCTGCGGCCAATATTTGATAGTGCAGGTTTCAACTCATTGTTAATCACTTGGTATTCGTTCAACCGTAAAAGTTGTGAATCCGGGAGCCCCCATTTTTCAACGTGGCCGGATTTTGGCTTGTGCATAAAGCATTATTTTTGTCATTGTCCTTCCTGGTAATGCCTTGTGGCACAATTTGTCGCCAGCTGTGTTACCCTCAGGTCCCAGAATGGACAGTTCTAGATCACGGTTCACAGGTACAACAACTCTTTAATGGCATATCGTTTATATGACGTTTAACAAAGTCCTGTAATTCCACAGAAGAGCCACATCCAATAGAAACAATATCATCAAGGTAGCTAAAAACTTTCTTGATGTGGTTGTGCATTGGCGCATCGCATAAGGATGTGGGTTTTGCTCTACATGTCCCCATGTAGAGGTTCGCATATGATGGAGCCTGTTTGAGCCATGTCTTGTCCCACTGAGCTGCAGATAGTAATGCGCATTTATCAAACCTAAAGAAATTTTTTTAGGAATGACTTCTATCAGAGTAGTAAGAATTCATACGTGGTCCAGTCTGCAAACGTATTTGTTATCACGTCTCCTGATAGCCGCCAACCCCTCCTCCTGCGGAATATTCCTAAGAGGCTCTGCTACGTCAAGGGTACCAATATGCCCCAGCGGATTATCTATATCGTTAATATGCCCATGAAGTTTAGTTGGTTCTTTGACAACTCCCTACCTGCCACCCACGGGTGTAGATAAAAGTCAACATACTGTGAAATCCAGGATGCATAGGGATGTCCGACTGAATAATATGTCGCCTGGTGGGTGTGTGTAGATTTGTGATCTTAGGAGGATCGTGTCCCATGACAGGTTTTTTGGATGCTGTTGCATAGATGAACCCCCAGTGTCCTCCGAGATCCATCCCTTTTGCTAGACCATTTATGAATGGCATCAATTTCCACTTTATACGCCGCCGTAGGATTCCTTACCCCAATTAGGTTTGTACTCTCACTTGTCTTCCCCGTTGGCGCAACACTTCTTCTCTATAATAGAGGTATTCCAAATGACGATTGCCGCCGCCTTTATCAGCGCCGCAATGATGATGTTGCTTGTTGTTCCAAAGATTTAAACCGGCATCTTTCGTTCTTCGTCATTTGAAAACTTGTCCTTTTGTGTGTTAAACACTCTTTCTTCTTGTGGCTTTCCTAAGTTACATAAATGTTCGGAGCACTTGTTGTTTAACCCTTGATCAAACATACTGCGTGGCCGAAATTGGATCCATCGCATGTTTCAGGTTAGGTTTACGTCTGTATTTTGAAAGAAGTCCTTGAGTTTGACTGGGTCATATTCATTTAAAGAGTTCCACTCGACCATTAAAAACGGGTCTTGCTCATAGTTGGCAAAAGCCAAGGACCTTAGTAAACCTTTAGCCTCCGCCGACGAAGGGTGTATCTTTGGAAATATTAAATAATACCGTTCTCCGCGGGCTGCTGTTTTGGACCTCTCCCCCTGTTTGGTAGGACGTATGTTTCTTTCTTGTTTTTTTTTAACCGGCATGTTTTTTGTTTTTATTATTTATCCTTCTTTTTTTGGTTTTTTTTATTCGTTTTCATAAATTCTGCGTTTTTGTTAGTTTTTGTTTTCATTGGTTAGTGTTTTAATTAATTTCTTTTAATAATCTTTCGAGTTTTAAAGGCTGAAAGCGTTTACATTTCTTCTGCGGCACTTAATCTCCGGCTTCCGGCTCCTATAGGCGTTTGTGCTCTCCCATCCTGGCCTGTCCTAAAAAGATGAAGGTTCGTGCAACGTGGTACACTGGAATGTGTCCGCGGCTTCAGGATCCGGAATCGCTGGTGTTAGCCCATGCTTTCCTTCTGTATCCCCCTCTGCATTCGGCGGACGGCCCTCTGTTGGACCTTGCGCCCTGTTGGGTAATCACTTAACCCTACAGCCCCGTGACTATCCCGTTCCGATCTTTGTAACTGATTCGACCCATCTTGAGTTTTCCTCTCTTATATTTATAAGATTGTTTCTATATTTGTCTATGAGGGACTGTATTTTGTCCGGCCAATCAGACGTGTCGTCTCTACAGTGTCCATGTTTGGTGTAAATGGTAATCAATCTCTTTTTTACAATCTTGATCTATTCCTTGCTTGCTTGAATTGATCATAACAATATGACCAAATCAAATGCACATTTGTTTTAAAGTTGCAATCTCATCTCTTACCGAACTCTGATCACTTCTCCTATCTTGGGCTGGTTTTTTATTCTGTAACCCACGTGGCACAATTTTTCTTTGTGATAATGCGACAACGTCACCAACGGGCAGATAGTCATCAACGTTCCCGTCTTTTTTAATTTAATCAGGTCATTGAGTTACACGTCACTCTCGCACTTCATCTTCTGGTCCCAAAACTGACATCAAGGACTCCGTAGCGAGCTGTAAATCTCTGCCTCGCTAAACTGCGACTCAAATTGCCGAAAAAAAACCCCAAACCGTGTTCTGCAAATTCCTCCCTGGTTTTTTCTTGTATGTGATAAATCACATTCCAATTGTGATAAGACTCTGAAATAAAGCATCGCCCGAATTGGCCAAAAACCCGTGGGCCACACTTTCTAACCCCTCATAGGTTTAGCTAGTATCCTTTTTCTGCAGTGCCCAACTCATATAGTTTACACATGAAAAAACCAATCTTCGAGTTTGGCACCTGTAAACCTAATAAATAAGCTGATGCTTGCGCCCTAGCACATTAAAAATAGCAATTTACCAGATTGGAGTCCCGGAAAAAACGAGACAGTCACACAGTTCTTAGTAGTTCCAATTAGCATGTAATCAAAGTACATGGCACCACCGTCCAACTTTCGTACCCCCAACGTGACCCTTCCTCAGGGCTACGCCACAGTGACTGCTTAATCCCACCCTTTATATACCCACACACAATCAAAATGATAAATCACCAACTCACACCTGTTAGGAGCAATATTCCCCGAAAACGCCCGCGTGACACCATACATCCGATGGACGCACCCATCTTGATTTACACAAACCTCCCTTACTACGGTGTGCCTCCGCAGGTCTGACCAGGCTTAATCGTCACATTCGCTACCCATCCACTCTCTGTGTCGTGACCAGCAACCCGCTGTTTGAAACGCATCACCCATATTGCCTCTCTCCTGGCCTAATGCTAGTTTTTAGCCCCCACTCGTGGCCCCCATAGTACATACTTTATTCTATAGTGGCGGTTCGCGCTGCGCTGAACATCCTAAGCACTTAATGCGAATGTATAAACAAAGCTCAGGCATATGTTCTCAAGAGTTAACCTTATAAAGTGCATAACAACACCCTAATGAGATGTGCCCTACAATCTGATTGAGGCTCTATAGTTACCACAATGCCTGAACTTCATAAGCAAGGCACCTAGCCGATAAAGCCTGGTGGGGGTCTATACAAAATGTGATCGCATTAAAGAGCATTTGCTTGTGTTGAAATTGTGCTTGGATTCTTATTTACGAGGGACCCGCTCCCAGCATAAGGACGCAAACGCTCACACAACCCATATACAAAAACCAAGAATAGACATAAACATGTGTATGATGTTTGCTCACACTGTACGTATACCCTCGCTCTCGGAACCTCTGCCATATTGATAAGTGCAGGTTCCAACTCAGTGTGAATCACTGGGATTCGTTTCACCCGTAAAAGTGGTGAAGACGGGAGCCCCTTTTTCAAGCGGCCGGATGGTGGCTTGTGGCATAGCCAATGTATTTTTGCAGTGTCCTTTCTGGTACAGGACTTGTGGCCAATTTGTTCGCCAGCTTTGTATACCATCGTGTCCAAGATGGAATTCTCTATCAGACTGTACCAGCGATAAACTAATCTTGAGTGAATAAGCGTGTTGAATAAGACGGTTAACAAGTCCGTTCAATTCCACAGAGAGTCCACTCCAGCAATAATAAAAATATCTCAATGTTCGAAAACTTTTCTGTATGTGGTGTGCTCTTGGCGGCCATCGCTACGATGTGGGTGGTTGCTATGTGCATGTACTGTTTTTCACTTATTTTCACTTTCAGGGGTTGGTAGTGTCCATGTTGTTTCTTCCTGCTATCGAATCAGAGATACTCATGTTAAGGAGACTTCTAATATGTGATGGTGTCGTGTAAAGCGCCTGTTATGAGCTGGCTCTAGGCGAATAGTCCAAGTATCACGTATGAAGTGTGAGTTCCGATCGACATACCTTTAAAATTATACGCTTCTCTGTTGGCATATAGATGTAAAAGCCCATTGGTCATCTCTTTTTTAAAATTGAAGGGAAGAAATAGGTGTACCAAACATGTATCTCTGGTTTTTCGATTTAGACTAAGTCTAGTCATTGTATACTAGTATTATTATAGTGGGACATGAACAACACATATGGTACAGTGAATCCACCATCATATCACATTTTATTGTTTTAGTATATTGGTTTTTGTGATCTTGTGTGGCGTTTTGCCTGTCCTTCTGCTGAGCGGGTCCCCTCTGTACAAAAGATCAAAGCACATATTTCCACACACTGCAAATTCTCGTTACATGCGATCACATTTTATTACCCCCCCACAGGGTTTATCGCTATGTGTGCCTTGGCTGTTATGACAGTTCAGGCATGTGTAATTATAGATCCTCATCAATCTGTAGGCACATCCGCCATAGGGTGTGTTATGCACTTTAAAAGGTTAACTCTTGAGTAACACTTGCCTGGCGCTTTTTATATCTACATTCTGTCGCGATTAGCTGTTTAGGCATGTTCGCAGGCATTCGCGAACCGCACTCCATAGATTAAAGTATGTACGTATGCGGGCACCGTATTGGGCTAAACTACTCATTGATGCAAGAGCAAATATGGTTGCATGGCGTTTCAACCAGCGTGTTGCTGTTCACGACCCATAGATAGGATATTCGCCTTCGGTGCGATAGCCTGGGTCCTGACCAGAGTTTGTCCACCAGGTTGTTATTAAGTTAAGTGAGGTTTGTGTAAATTCAAGATGGCGATGCGTTCTTCCTCGGATGTTTGGCCGTGTCCCCACTGCGGCGCGTTTCGCGGCAATATTGCTCCTACACAGTGTGAGTTGATTTTAATTTGATTTGTTTTGGTATAAAGGGTGGTGGATTAGCATGCACTTTTGCAACTCCCTGAGGCAGAGGTCACGTTTGGTGTGTACCCGAAGCGTTTGAGGTGGTGCCAGTTCTTTGATGTACCATCGTCACATGGAGCGACTACTAAACTGTGTGCGGTCTCGTTTGTTTTCCGGACTCCAATCTGGTAAATTCTATTTTTATAATATATTATATAGATTTATATTTATATTCACCGTCAATTTATTTAATTTATTTAGATGTATTCTATTTTTTGGGGCGGCTGCTGTGTGTTGAATTTTCTTTTATTTGGGTAGTCCGGGGGTGGTGAAGGTTGTATGTCCCCAAGGTGTTTGTTAGGGCTTCGGGGTTGGAACGGTGGTTGTTAGGCTGCGGGGGGGTGGCCATGGGAGGGTACCCCTTCATGACCCGATCTGTATTACTGCTACGTCGTGAAGGGTTACATGTGCCCCCCACAAACCCCCCCCCGCAGTCCCTAAACTCACAACCAAGGCCAATACCCCTTCACCCACCCCCGCACCCCAATAAAGCGGGCACGGTGGTTAACCCCTTCCTGCCTTACGCGTATCACTATGGTCTACAGAGCTTCCTGTCTTTGATCATTATGGCAGATCATGGGGGTCCCCTGAGCTTTTAGTTGTGGCGTCGGAACCCCCGTGCTCACGTGTACATAATTATAAAATACATTCGCTGCCTGTCGTTACCATAGCAATGCCGCAAATAGGTAATGAACGATTTTATTTATATTGGTTTTATTCATACTGTATGTGCAGAGGTCCCGGAGCAAAACGCTTTGTTTTAGGATCGGACCCCCTTCTTCCCGAATACAGCGCTCTTATGGGGTGCCGGGTATCCCTCTGCAGTGTTTACTTCCTGCGTCACGTGAATCGGGACTTGAAATGCAAAGGGATACCGGCACCTTCTAAAGGGACTGTCATCTCGGAACAGGGGGTCCCCGTACCTGAACTAATGCGGTTCAGCTACGGAGACCCCCTGCACATTACACTATGAATTAAGATAATTGAAAATCAGTTTTTAGATGCCATGTTTGCGCAGAGAGAGCAGCGGATCTCTCTCTGCGCAACCATCTCGCCAGGGGAACGTGCTTTCGGCTTTCAAGACAATCTCTCAATGCCCCCCATGCGTTTTTTACAAATTACGCTGTTACACTGTTGCATATTGTAGTCCGGACCAAAAAAAAAAATTCTTAATCAACAGCCGAGAAAATAACGCAATTCCCCCGCGGTCGAAACGACTCAAAACCACCATATCCGGGATATTCTATAATTTTGCGGACTAGCCGAGTTAGAATAAGTTGTGTCGCCACTGTATCTGTGACCCACACATTTACTGTCAACCCCTGTACCTCTAACCTGCTTTAAGACCAAAGTTTTCTGAATGCCTCTCTGAATGATCAGTCTGGATGGACATCCGCCGACTGAACGTACATGGCAAAAACAGACTCTTTTACGTCCTCCCAACCGGGCCTACTACCTCCTTCCCCACATTACTGTTGGTAATACGTATCATTCCCTTCCGTAGCCAAGACGCTGCCATTGGGGTCCAACTTGGCTTCCTCTCTCTCATCTCCTCTCACTTCAAAACTGTTCTAAACTTGTCGGCTTTTTCCCTTTCGCATACTGACAAAATACGCCTCCTTGACATACTACCACTTTCGTCGTGACGCGATTACAACTCTGACTCAGGCCCTCATTCTCTCCTCTCGCTACTGCACTCTCTGCCGGCCTTACCTGTTCTCTCACCTGTCTCCCCTAAAATCATCCAAAGCTGCTGCAAATCGCATCTACTCTCGCTTCCTAATCTGTCCCTCTTGCAATCTCCCCTACCCGAAATCCCTCACCCTGGCTCCCGATCAAATCCCGCCTCTCACACTCATACTCTCCGTCCTCACTTTTAAAACTTTACACTCTTCTTCCTTGCTCCGCCTCCTTACCATCTCAGCCCTAACTTTTTCGGCTATGGCCCATCCTAAACTCTTCTCGTTCTTCTCAAGGATGTGCTTCTTTCTACCACCCCCTTTTGTACTAAAGCTCTCTCCCACCCTAAACCTTTCATTCTCCACTTTCTGTCACCTCGCACTCTGAATGCCCTCCCTCGAATCCCGACTACAGCCCCTCTCTATCCCCTTTAAGATTAAGCCCACTCTTAGACACATTTTAGCGAACAGTATGAATAGCACTTGATAATAACTGGAACAATGATACATAAAGCTTGGCCCCCATACATATGCCCTTACTAGAATTCCATCTCCTACTGTCCTCTATATGTTCCCCGCTCACCATTAATTGTAAGCTCCTCTGGTAGGACTCCTCTTTCCTTACGGACACTTTTAAGTCTGAAGGCACTTATTCCCATGACTGTTTTTTTATATTTTTAGGTATTTATATGATTAAAACGTATTATCGCTTGTAGCGCTGTGACATTTTGGCGCTATATAAATAAAGACTACACTACGAATACAAAAGTCTTTATTTTCAATAAAATATTGATCAATTTGAACCAACTGTACGCACATCCTTATCATCTGCTGCATTAAATTGCGGAGCCAATTAAATAAGCTACGTTATGTCGGGCTTTTTGAACACTACTCTTGCGGCGTTTTGTACTCTCTCGAACTCTCTGAAGCATACTGTAGAACCACCAGACTCTGGTGCCTTGAGTTTTTTTAATATAAACGCCTAAATTGATACGTTTGTAATCGGTCTCTTCTCTTCATTGGTAATTCACAATGGCCACTGTGGGTATTTTTTAACACACACCTGCAGGTCAACATCTACGAAAGTCACATGTACGTACTGATGTACACATAGATATTCAATTAACAATCTAAAGTATCTGCCACCCTGTCGATACCTGAAGAATTGCACACCAATTGAAATCGGCGAACCATTAATCATTAAACATATCAACTAACTGCGGTTGAACGGCCAGCGATCCGGCATGAACGTGCATGAACGCGGGGGAAGCGCTTGGAATTCTGAAATGTCACATACAAATAACCTGAAGTGTCTGCAATAAAGCGGCCCGCGGGCTGTGTACCTGTGATTTTCACATCTTAGTCCAATCTGGCACCATATCTAAATCCGTTACTTAAGAGTGTTGGGTTAATGGTAAGCTTAAAAATACCAGCTCATTGCATCGTTCAACTCACTTCTCTGTGTTTCTGTCAGTACAGATAGGATGTGTAACCAAACATATTTGATACATACTACATCGGACACCTGTCAGCATAGGTTATCTGAATGATTTTACAAACAGGCTCCGTTACACCTAACATAACCCAGTCCTATAATCGGGATTTGTCCTGTGCGTGGCACGGCATCAAGTAGTATATACTCTCAATTGAGTTCACACCATTCCTTATACAATCCTGCACCCCAGTCCTGTCTTATTCCTTTTATACTTCTCCCAATCCTTTTTAATTATTATACAACAAGGACCTCTTATCCTTTTCCTCATACCCTGTCATAATCCAATCACTCTTCCATGTTATACAGTTACAACTTTATACTATGTGTCATACCCATGTGTATGCCTTACACAGCCTGCTTCCTTTTTTTTTTTTTTCAATTTGTCGTGAGGATTTGTCACATCCTGGCATAAAGGAAGAGCACACCTTTGACTGTTATGAAGGGGACTCCCCTAACTCTGAACTGCTCAGTGACAGTACACCCCAGGGTACATGAACTGGAAAGAGGAAGAAAACATTTGGCCCCCGCTTAGTGTCTGGAACAATTTGGAGCTGCAGCTGTGAACATACACACAGTGAGGCTAATACATACAGTGCTCAGCATGGCACGCGCATGGGAACATCAGCACAGCTGTGAATATCAATTTGTGATGTAAGTATGGAGTTAGTAACTCCCTGCTGCACTCAGCTGTAATACACTGGGGACACGACAAGACATTCTTCATTCACATCGGCTTTTTTCTACTGTACTTTGTGTCACTTCAGATAAAACCTCTACTATTCTATATTGTGATCATGTAAATGCAAAGATATGACTGGGGAATAGATCTAGGGAGAAAGTTCATGAAATGCAAAGTGAGAAAGATGCCCCTTTGAGATTATTGGATACAAGTAATAAGGAAGGTACAGTAAACAGAGCCAGAGGTAGGATGAAAGATGAGTTTGTTGTGATAATAGATTATGGGAATAGTGTGGTTCCTCTATGTGGTCATGGGATCTTCACCTGTGGGATGTTGCGATCATGTGGGATTCTTCGTGAACAGCGGGGAAACTTTTTCTGATTTAGGGTTAGTGAAAGGAGGAGGGGGTGTGGCCCGGTATTAAAGGGGTTTGCACCCCGTATGGCCACCCCCTACCTCATCCAGGGAGGCAAGGGTTAAATGGACTGGCCTGCGGTCCGGAAGGTGGTTTACAACTGTACATTGTCCATAAAACAGAAAAGACGGGTGCAATACAGCGCTAAAACACAAACCCCTATGGGACGGTTAATAAAGAGTGGCAGCCAGACAAAACGACTGTACAGTCAGTAACTCAGCAGAGAGAAAAAAATAAAGTCGGCCCAATTATAATAGGAAATATTCAACCATGTGTGAACAGTCCAATCAAAGTCCTTTGGTAATTGATGATGGATGATACAATTGCAGATTCTCTCCAAGACTGACGTGATATATGAAAATAAAAAGAGAAGATTAATGCAGTGGTGTCATTAATGTGGACATAAAACAATATAACTACCAACATAATACATACAAGATAGCCTCACGCAACAACAAGCCATACAGAAAAAATAAAAAGCTATTTTTTGACAACTAATGCAGGATTCTGGAGGGTGTCACCACACAATCCGGGGGGGGGTGGGGGTAAAATTGTTACCCTACGCCACAGAATAAAGGGTATTTGAAGCAGCAGGACTGGAAACACGTTCTGTGGGTCCAGATGGCGACCGGGACTCTCTCTCTGGCGTCCCCACGTGTGGCAGATGCTGTGTGGGAGCTCCAGGGACCAGGACGACAGTGATGCTGCTGCGCGGGGCGCGTCACCTCTCTCCTCCTTCCGGTCTCCGAGCTCCTGCTGCTCTCCTCGCTCGCACCATGGCGGTGTGCTCCCCAACTCGGAATCATATGCTTTCTAAAACGGATCTTCCCAATGCTTTTCGTGCGCATGCGCGCACTTCTTCAAGGGATGGTAGCTACCCCTGAATCTGGATAGTCTATATACACACAGTCCATTATTCCGATTGGTTTTGTTACAATTGGCATGAGTTAACTGTATACGCCAGAATGGAGTAGTAACAGAGAAAGCCTGGCTAACAATACATACAAATGATTAGAACAAAACAAACAAACAGTAAAACATTAAAAACTTTCTAAATATTTAATAATGAAGGAGCTCACAGTGAGGTATGCTATAAAAAGCCTTCATTATTCAAAGTCTATGTAAACCCCCTCGGTGAAGTGTCTTAATTCATAAATCCAGTATGCTTCCCGCATATTGGCATGATTGAGTCTATTCCCACCTCGCGGGCCAGCTGCACCTCCTCAATGGCCTGTACACCTTAAGCCTTAGGGTTCTTATTGTGGCCATAAAAGAAAGTGGTGAGAAACACTCATGTGTGACTAGTCCTTTTCTTATTTAAAATGTGTTCGTAGAACAACGTCCTCGGATAGATCTCCCTCCCTGGCAACATATTGCAAGCCGCAAGGGCATTGCACAGATAATTAAAACAAAAGTTTAATGATAGTTAATAATGTTTTTAATCGGGTAGGTCCTTAGGGTGACCATAGATTGTACAAGTTGCCTAGCATTTTTACTAAAGGAACAAGCCACACATTTCCACAACTAAGAACCCCATAATTTCCCATCTGTTTTTTTGATTTGTGCTGTTTTGATAGGACAGCTAGGGCTAGTTTCGATTTTAATTATTGGCCCTTGTGAACATATATATTTGGCTTTTTTGGCAAAATGTCCACCAGATCTTCATCTTTAAGTAAAATGGCCAATATTTTATTCAAATTGCTTAATTTTGGGGCCATTTCGTTGTACTGAGTGATCATGAATTGATTATTGTATCTCTCAGTGCTCTCTCTTTTTTCTTTACATTATATTGGGATATCCCAAGGCCCCTAGTACGTCTAAACCGTAACGGCACTGATGATGAAACATTTAGGACACAGGTAAGGAATCTGAAAATAAATTCCATCATGAGAAAATACTCAGACCTTATTGATAACGCATTCGATCAGGTCGATAACCTTCAAGAGACACTTTACTCAATTATATGTAAGAACAAAAGAGAGCCCTGAGAGATACAATAATCAAATTTCATTTATCACTCGGTACAACGAAATGGCCCCAAAATAAGCACATTTTGAATAAATATTGCCCTTTACTTAAAGATGAAAATCTGTGTACATTTGCCCAAAAAAGCCAAATATAATATTCACAGGCCAATAATTTAAAATCGAAACATGCCCCTAGCTGTCCTATCAAACAGCACAATCAAAACAGATAGGGAACATTATGGTTTTCTTTAGTTGTGCGAATGTGTGGCTTGTTTCCTTTATAAAAAGCTAGCCATTCCATCTATGGTCACCTCTAAACCTACCCGATAAAAACATTATTAACTGTCATTCAACTTTGTAATTTATCTGCTGCAATCCCTTGCGGCTTGCAATATGTTGGCAGGACGGGGAGATTCCATCAGAGACGTGTCTACGAACACATTTATCATATAGAAAAGGACTAGTCCACACATGTGTTTCTCATCACTTCTATTGCCACAATAAGAACCCTATAGGCTTAAGGTGTCGGCCATTGAGGAGGTTGCAAGTGGCCCCGAGGTTGGAATAGACTCAATCATGCCAGTATCGGGAAGCATACTGGATTTATGAATTGAAGCCTCCACCTTCACGAGGGGGTTAAATATGACTTTGATTGAAGGCTTTTTTATAACATATTCCCTCACTGTGAGCTCCTTCTTATGATAAATATTTATTTTTTAAAGTTTTTAATGATTTAATGTTGTATTGTTTTTGTCTTATTTACTGTATGACTGCCAGAATGGAGGTTAGCAACAGAGAAAAGCTGCTAAACATACATACAAATAATAAGACCAAACACTACAACCCTTAATCATTAAAAACTTTAAAAATACGAAATAGTTAAATAAGGAAGGACTCAATGAGGAAATGTTCTAAAAAAGCCTTCATTCAAAGTCTATATATTAACCCCTCGGTTAGAGGTGTCCTCATCATAATCCATATGCTCCCGATACTGGCATGATTGGAGAGTCTATTCAACCTCGGGGCACTTGCACCTCCTCATGGCCTGACAGAGTCCTTAGCCTATAGGGTTCTTATGTGCTAAATAAGTGATGAAACCTTATGGTGGGACTATCCTTTCTTATATTATAAAATGTGTTTCCGTATACAACTCTCTGATGATCTCCCGTCCTGCACCACATATGCAAGCCCAAGGGCATTGCAGCAGATAAATACAAAGTTTGAATGACATTATAAACTTTTTTACTCGGGTAGGTCCTTAGAGGACCATAGATGGAAATGCCTACCATTTTTATGAAAGGAAACAAAGCCACACATTTCGCACAACTAAGAAACCTCTACAGGTTCCCTATCTGTTTTTTGATTTTTCTGTTTATAGGGAAGCGCTAGGGGCTAGTTTCGTTTTAAATTATTGGCCCTTTGTGAATTTATTATAGTTTGGCTTTTGGGCAATGTCCCCGATCTCATCTTTAAGGAAATGGGCCAATATTTTTCATAACTTGCTTATTTTTGGGGCCATTTCGTTGTACTGAGTGATAAATGAAATGTGGATTATAGTTAATCTCTCCGTGTCCTCTTTTTTTCTTTACATTATACTTGAGTAAAGTGTCCCTCGTGAAGGTTATCGACCTGATCGCCTGCTTATCAAATAAGGTCTCTGAGATTTCTCATATGAATTTATTTTTCAGATCCCTTGCTGGGTCTAAATTTTCATCATCAATGCATTACGTTGAGACGGACTAGCTTGGCCCGTTGGGGATATCCAATTTAAGGTAAAGAAAAAAGAGAGCACTGAGAGATCCATATCAAATGTTCATGTTCTCACTCAGTACAACAGAATGGCCCCAAAAATTAGCACATTTGATAAATATGGCCCATTTAACTTAAAGATAAGAATCTGTGTACCTTTTGCCCCAAAAAGCCAAATAGAATATTCACAAGGCCAATAATTTAAAATCGAACACTAGCCGCCTAGCTGTCCTACAAACATCACAAATCAACACCGATAGGGAACATTAAGGGGTTTCTTTATTGTGGCGAACTGTTTGGCTTGTTCCTTTAGTAAAATCTAGGCAATTTACATCCTATGGTCACCTCTAAGACGACCCGATAAAAACTTATTACATCATTCCACTTTTGTAATTTATCTTTGCTGCATGCCCTTGCGGCTTGCAATATGTTGGCAGACGGGAGACTCCTATCAGAGTACTTTCTACGAACACATTTTAATATCAGAAAGGACATTCACACATAGTGTTTCTCATCACTTTTCTTGTGTCCACATAAGAACCCTATAGGCTTAAGGTGTCAGGCCATTGAGGAGGTGCAAGCTGGCCCGCGAGGTGGGAATAGACTCAATCATGCCAATATGCGGGAAGCATACTGGATTTATGAATTGAAGACACTCTCACCGAGGGGGTTAAATATAGACTTTGAATTGAAGGCTTTTTTATAACATATTCCCTCACTGTGAGCTCCTTTCATTATTTAAATATTTTAGAAGTTTTTTAATGTTTTAATGTTGTATTGTTTTGTCTTAATCATTGTATGTATGTTTAGCCAGGCTTTCTCTGTTTACTACCTCCATTCTGGCAGTCATACAGTTAACTCATTGCCAATTGTAACATTAACCAATCGGAATAATGGACTGTGTGTATATAAACTATCCAGATTCAGGGGTAGCTACATCCCTTGAAGAAGTGCGCGCATGCGCACGAAACGCATTGGGAAGATCCGTTTTTAGAAGCAATTGATTCCTGGAGTTGGGGAGCACACCGCCCGGTTGGAGAGCAGGAGAGCAGGAGAATAGGAGACCGGCAGGAGGAGAGAGCGTGACGCGACGCCCGCGCAGCAGCATCACTGTTCCTGCGTCCCTGGAGCTCCACACAGCATCTGCCACACGTGGGGACGCCAGAGAGAGAGCTCCGGTCGCCATCTTGGATCCACAGAAAGTGTTTCCAGTCCTGCTGCTTTCAAATATCCTTTATTCTGTGAGTAGGGTAACGATTTTACCCCCCCCCCCCCCGATTGGTGTGTGACACCCTCCAGAATCCTGCATTAGTTGTCAATAAATAGCTTTTTTATTATTTTCTGTCTGGCTTGTTGTTGTTGTGAGTCTATCTTGTATGTTATATGTTGGTAGTGTTATATGTTTTTATGTCCACATTACTGACACACTGCACTATAATCTTCTCTTTTTATTTTTTCATATATCACGTCACGTCTTGGAGAGAATCTGCAATTTGCTCATCATCCATCATCAATTACCAAAGGACTTTGATTTGGACTGTTCACCACATGGTTTGAATATTTTCACTATTATAATTGGCGCCGACTTTATCTTTTTTTCTTTCTATGCTGAGTTACTGACTGTACAGTCAGTTTTTGTCTGGCTGCCACTCTTTATTAACCGTCCCAATAGGGGTTTGTGTTTTTTAGCGCTGTATTGCACCGTCTTTTCTGTTTTTATGGCATGACAAGTTGTAAACCACCTTCCTGGACCGCAGTCCATTTAACCCCTTGCCTCCCTGGTGAGGTCAGGGGGTGGCCATATGGGGTGCAACCCCTTTAATACCGGGCCAACCCCCTCTCCCTCTTCACTAACCCCTAAATCTAAGAAAAGTTTCCCGCTGTTCACGAAGATCCCACAATGTGAAAATCCCACAAGGTGAAGATCCCACTGACCACATAGAGGAATCCACTATTTCCCATAATCTAATTTATCACAACAACTCATCTTTCCATCCCTACCTCTGGATCTTGTTTACTGTACCTTCCTTATTACTTTGTATCCAATAATCTCACAGGGATCTTTCTCTCCTTTGCATTTCATGAACTTTCTCCCTAGATCTATTCCCCAGTCATATCTTTGCATTTTACATGATCACAATAAGAATAGTAGATGTTTTATCTGAAGTGACACAAAGTCAGTAGAAAAAAGCGATGTGAAGAATGTCCTTGTCCCGTGTCCCCAGTGTATTACAGCTGAGTGCAGCAGGGAAGTTACTAACTCCATACTTACACTCCACATTGATATTCACAGCTGTGCTGATGTTCCCATGTGCGTCCCATGCTGAGCACTTGTATGTATTAGCCTCACTGTGTGTTATGTTCCCCAGCTGCAGCTCCAAATTGTTTCCAGACACTAAGCGGGCCAATGTTTTCTTTCCTCTCTTCCAGTTCATGTTACCCTGGGGGTTACTGTCCACTGAGCAGTTCAGAGTTAGGGAGTCCCCTTCCTTAACAGTCACAGGTGTGCTCTCCTTTATGCCAGTGTATGTGACAAATCCTAAAGACAAATTGAAAAAAAAAGGAAGCAGGCTGTGTAAGGAATACACATGGGTAGGACACATAGTATATAAAGTGTAACTGTATAACATGGAAGAGTTGATTGGATTTATGACAGGGTATGAGGAAAAGGATAAGATGTAATCCTTGTGTATAATAATTAAAAAGGATTGGGAAGTATAAAAGGAATAAGACAGGATGGGGTGCAGGATGTATAAGGAATGTGAACTCAATTGAGAGTATATTACTACTTTATGCCGTGTCCACCGCACAGGACCAAATCCGATTTATAGGAGGGGTTTATGTAGGTGTACACGGAAGCCTGCTTTGTACATTCACTTTCAGTAACCTATGCTGACAATGTGTCAGATGTAGTATGTATCAAATATGTTTGGTTACACATCCTACTCTGTACTGACAGAAACACAGAAGTGATTTGAACGATGCACTATTGAGTATTTTTAAGCTTACCATTAACCCAACACTCTTAAGTAACGGATTTATACATTGTGTGCCAGATTTGACTAGATGTGAAATCACAGGTACAGCCGCGGCAGCTTTTATTTGAACACTTCTCGGTTATTTTGATGTTGCATTTTCAGAATTCCAAGCGCTTCCCCGCGTTCATGCCGTATTCATGCCGGATTCATGCTGGCCGTCACCCGCAGTTGATATGTTTAATGATAATGGTTCGGATTTAATTGGGTGCAATTCTTCGCGTATCCGCCAGGTGGCAGATATTTATGAATTGTAATGAATTCTAATGTGTACACTACAGTACTGTACATGTGCTTCAGTAATGTGTTGACTTGCAGGTGTTTAAAAAATACCACAGTGGTCCATTGTGAATTGACCTTGGTACTGAAGAAGTTACAATACTGTATCAATTTAGGCGTTTCATATTAAAAACTCAAGGCACAGAGTCTGGTGTTCTACAGTATTGTTCAGAGAGTTCCGAGATGAGTACAACGCCGCAGTACGTGTTCAAAAAGCCCGACATAACGTACGCTTATTTAATATGGTCCGCAATTAATGCAGCAGATGATAAGATGGCTACAGTTGGTCAAATTGATCAATATTTTATTGAAAATAATGACTTTTTGTATTGTATTGTATGTCTTTATTTATATAGCGCCATAAATGTACACAGCGCTTCACAGTAGTAATACATGTTGTAATCATATAAATAACAAATAATATAAATAACAGGTCATGGGAATAAGTGCTTCAGACATAAAAGTGTCATTAAGGAAGAGGAGTCCCTACTCAGAGGAGCTTACAATCTAATTGGTAGGTAGGGGAACATATAGAGACAGTAGGAGGGAATTCTAGTAAGTGCATCTGTAGGGGGCCAAGCTTTATGTATCATGTGTCCAGTATTATCCAGTGCTATTCATATGCTTCTTTAAGCAAATGTGTCTTAAGGTGGGTCTTAAAGGTGGATAGAGAGGGTGCTAGTCGGGTATTGAGGGGAAGGGCATTCCAGAGGTGCGGGGCAGAAAGTGAGAAAGGTTTAAGGTGGGAGAGAGCTTTAGATACAAAGGGGGTAGAAAGAAGACATCCTTGAGAAGAACGCAAGAGTTAGGATGGTGCATAGCGAAAAATTAGGGCTGAGATGTAAGGAGGGGCAGAAGAGTGTAAAGCTTTAAAAGTGAGGAGGAGAATTGAGTGTGAGATGCGGGATTTGATCGGAAGCCAGGTGAGGGATTTCAGGAGGGGAGATGCAGAGACAGATTTAGGAAAGAGTAGAGTGATTCTGGCAGCAGCGTTTAGGATAGATTTTAGGGGAGACAGGTGAGAGACAGGAAGGCCGGACAGCAGGAGGTTGCAGTAGTCGAGACGGGAGAGAATGAGGGCCTGAGTCAGAGTTTTAGCAGTCGAGTAACAGAGGAAAGGGCGTATCTTTGTGTTATTGCAGAGGAAAAAGCGACAAGTTTTAGAAACGTTTTGAATGTGAGAGGAGAATGAGAGAGAGGAATCAAGTGTGACCCCAAGGCAGCGTGCTTGGGCTACTGGGTGAATGATAGTATTTCCAACAGTAATGTGGAAGGAGGTAGTAGGGCCAGGTTTGGGAGGAAGTATAAAGAGCTCTGTTTTTGCCATGTTAAGTTTCAGTCGGCGGATGGCCATCCAGAATGATATTCCAGAGAGGCATTCAGAAACTTTGGTCTCTAAAGCAGGTGTAAGGTCAGGGGTTGAAAGGTAAATTTGTGTGTCAACAGCATACAGTGGCGACACACTTTATTCTAACTCGGCTAGCTCCGCAAATTTAAGAATATCCCGGCTATGTGTGGTTTTGTGTCGTTTTCGCCCGGGGTGAATTGCGTTATTTTCGCGGCTGTGATTTAAGAATTTTATTCCCGCTGACTACAATACTGCAATGCCGTGTAAAAACTCATGGGGGCATTTGCGAGCTGTTGTCTTTGAAGCCGAGAAGCCGTCCCCTGGCGAGATGTGTTTGCAGCAGAGAGAGATCCGCTGCTCTCTCTGCGCAAACATCGGCACATTAAAAATGATTTTAAATACATTTTTATTCATAGTGTACATGTGCAGGGGGTCTCCGGAGCTGAACCGCATTAGTTTCAGGTCCGGGGACCCCCTGCTTCCCGAGATACAGTCCCCTTTATGAGGTGCCGGTATCCCTTTGCATTTCAAGGTCCCGATCACGTGACCGC
>WSYH01003198.1:0-45721 GCA_036426205.1 Ascaphus truei
ACCTGTTGCCGAACTCCTGCTTCCATAACGACGATGCTGCCTTCTCCAATCCTGACCCTGCGATGTACGACTACGAACTGCGCACTCCGGATCAGTCTGCGTGGACTCAGGTCGGTGATTATATAACCCCACCTCAGCCCCGCGGTCCGGTCCCGGTTTGTGGCGAGCATCGGCGTAACAAAAAGGAAGTGAGGGATTCCTTGAAAACAGGAATAGTCTGAGGACTAAACTAACTTGTCAGCAGAGACAGGGGAGGTGGGAAGACCCATTCTCAGCTAGGAGAATTGGGAGGTTGCTAGGGCAGCCAGCACTGCTGAGTGGAGAGGGGAATGCGTAACAATAATGTATCAGGAGGGCTTTTGGGGCATGCAGCCACACACTGCTGAATCAATCTCTCCTGTGTGGGGGCGGTAATTCCAGCAAGGGGGGGGGAGGAGAGGAAGCACGGGGCATGCAGCCGAATATACACAGCTCCTTTGGGGACCGGCACTTGGAGCAAGCTAGTGGGGAGTGCGGGGCATGCAGCCGATCATACAATGCTCCTTTGGGGACCGGCACTTGGAGGGAGGGGGGGGTTTGGTGGCAGAGTCGCGGGGCATGCAGCGGGACACACTGTTCCTTCTGTGTGGGGGCGGGGGGTGGCAGAAACGCAGGGGAAACGCTGAAAGCTGCTGTGGCTTCTGCAGCGCCCCCTGGCTGTTTTTTGTGTGTGTTTTTTTTCAGTACATCGAATCTAGGACGCAGTCCCTATTTCAGCCACGTGAAAAAGGGAAAAAAAGTGCGTCTTAGAATCGAGGAAATACGGTATGAAACAAAAACAGAAAACAATGAAGTAGCGCCTCTAATATATCTTGAATTAAAGTTAATGAAAATAAAAAACTATTAACCTAACAGTGAATATGCCTATTAACCGAACAGTGAGTATGAAGTCATCATTGACGAAACGCATAGGGCGTGGTCTGATTGTGGCCGTCATTTGCCCATGAACATTGCTGCTGTTGGATGTGAGACGTTGGCTCCTGTGTCTCCCGCTATCCTGCTACCGGCACAGAGGACTTCCAGCTGCTGGTTCCCAGAGGAACTCTTTTCGTTGAGCACCTAATAGGAGGGATTCTACTTCCGGTATCCGGTTACACGAAGGAGGGTCACGGGAGGACGCTGCTGCCTCGAGCCGGAGACCGCGTTGCTGGCACATGGGAGCCAATCTCATAAATGCTTATTATTGCAGTACTCTTGTGAGTGGGCATTTGGTTGATTTTATGTTCCTTTAATATATATTTTATTACGTTAATGCACTAGGTGTGCGCCTGTTTTTTTCTTTCTTTTTTCATACATATATATATATATATATATATATATACATAAAGAAACAAATTTCAGCTTGCGCTCAATGTACTCAAAAACATCAACAGGTGACAGTCTCTAATAATAATAATAAAACAACATTACCATTCTCACGTCCAGTAAAGGAAGACTGCACTGAGATCAGTAAAGGCAAAAAAAAGTCTGTATTAGGCATCAGTACAAAATGAACAGGCCGCCCAATCCGACGTTTCGGTTCCGGAGTGGCATCCCCCTTGAGAAAGGTTGTAACATCGCCGGAAGAAGAGATCAGTGTATCTCGAAAGCTCGCACAAATAAAAGCATTTCGTTAGCCACAGAACGGTAGCATCTATTTTTTTTTTTATATTATATATATATATATATATATATATATATATATACAGTGGTCGACAAATCACCAAAAAATCTACTCGCCAAACAAAAAAATCTACTCGCCACCTAGTACCAAACGTGTGCTGATATATATATATATATATATATATATATATATATATATAAAACTAGCTGAGAGACCCGGCGTTGCCCGGGATGTAATTTTGGGGAGTGGGTGAAAGTGGGTGACTGGGTGAAAGTGACTGGGTGGGTGTGTGGGTGACTGGGTGGGTGTGTGGGTGAGTGTGTGGGTGACAGTGCGTGGGTGGGAGACGGTGGGTGACTTACCTTGACCCCGTGGCATCTGGCTGGGGCAGAAGGTGAGTTTGGGAAGCCTATAAGAGTGGCAGGAGACCCGCGCCGCGCTTCCCCTCTGTCCGGGAGCCGGCGCACGTGATGGGGAGGCCCGCGCCGCGCTTCCCCTCCGTCCGGGAGCCGGCGCACGTGAGGGGGAGTCCCGCGCCGCGCTTCCCCTCCGTCCGGGAGCCGGCGCACGTGAGGGGGAGTGCAGGAGGCCCGGGCCGCGCCGCGAGGGGGGAGGAGCCTGGAGTTTTCTGCTGAGCAGGAGGGCCTCGCTTCCTCCGCGGCGCACGGTGAGGGTGAGTGGGGATTTGGGTGAGGTGGGGAGGGGGGAGAGAGTGAGGGGTTACCGAGGAGAGAAGGGGACACCGGGGAGAGGAGGGCGGGGGGGGGGGTGTGTGAAGGTGAGCTGCGGTCCAACTGACGGGGGAGAGTGTGTGTGTGAGGGTGTGTGTGTGTCCCTGTGTGTCCTTTGGGCCGTCACTCCGCCTCAGGCCAATGAGAGGTGTGCGGGGGCGGACCAAGGGACCAATGAGATTTCCCCTAGGGACACCGGACATCCAGGCAGGCAGGCAGGCAGGCATGCATGCAGGCAGGCAGGCAGGCATACAGTGCTTTCAATTATATAGTATATAAGATAAGATAAGATGAGTTATTCAGTATTAGGTGATACCTTTATTTGGACTAACAGTTTAGTTGGCTTTTGAGAGTTCTCCCCTCTTCCTCAGGTCGGCAATACCGATTAACAAAGGAATCTATGGCTAAAACAGTGTTTGGGAGAGCAGGGGGAAAACAAAACAAAACACAACAGATCTGTACTGTAGATAAGGTAGGGTGTTAAAGTGTCTGACGCCATGGAAGGGTGACAAGGAATAGTATGGAGGGAGGGGGGATGCTGGGAGAGGGGGATGGTATGGATAAGAATAAAGGCTTACAATAGGGGAGCCCCTGCTACTGCCTCTAACAAGTGAGAAGGGAACGGTGCTTTGGGTATATGTACAGAAGAGGGTGGGGTAGAGATAGAACCCAAATACAGCACTCAGGTTCACACTCTGTGTGATGAATGGTTTAAAACACAACTTTATTAACTGTACCAAATAAATAAAATGATGGGTGTTAAAAACAGACGACCTGAAGGGATTCTGACCGTCAATACTGGAACCGTATAGGTTCAGGGTCTAGGATATTGGTGTGTTCTGTGAAATTCAGATGTCACACTAAACAGCTGTCCTTATAAGGATCTGAAGTAAGATACCAATCTATACAGGGCAGCTCCTGGGTAAGTACTAATAGCTGCAAATCACTAATGGCAAAACTAATTGAACCGCATAATAATATATGTACTCGTATTGGGTCTTTATAATGGCTGGTATATGGAAGTTAAAGATGCCAGAGTTATTCCAGCATGCAGTAAGTCTCTGTAACATCATTCCATGGTAAGTGTGGTACTGAGTAGGGTTGACCTGAGGTAGCATACTTCTGTGTGCAGTACTAGGGAGGGTATACCCTATAATAACCTCTGTGGCAGTAACGAGAGGTTACTTGCACAGTATGCAGACTGACACAGATTAAACTCGTTCTCGCGTATAGCGGAGACTGTCTGGGCCACATGATGAATGTACATGTAAATGAGGATAGTAGAGCTGTTACACACAATATATAGGGGCCAAAAGTGATTGCTGCATACAGTGAGCTCTCAGCTCATTCTTACCGTGATTATGTAGTATATAGTATATTATACTGGGTCGTGTTAACCTTTATAGACCTCATAAGGTTTACAATGACAGATGCCCAGATGTAGAGCCCAGTTTAGATTGGTGTCATGTACTAACACACTGTTGTGATAGTCTTACTCAGGGGCATCATGACACATGGGTAATTCACACACCTACTCGCCTCAGCCATCCTCCTTCGTCCTACCCGAAATCGCTTAATTGGGAGTGGGGACCCATTTTCCAATGACTTTGGGATGTACGGAGAAGGGAGATTGGCCTGTAGTTTTTGAAGACAGTGTTTATTTGTCCCACTTTGAAGTTGGGACACTCTGGCAGTTTTCCAGTTCTTAGTGATGATGGCCCAAAACCCCTTGCCGACACGCATAGAGTTTGACTATGGAAGCAATTGGTTTGAGCAATGCTGGGGCACGAAGTCTTAGGAACCTAAGACTGTAAGTAATCAGGTCCGCATTGGCTGCTTAGTTTTTAGTTTGACATGGAGAGCTTTTTGGCAATCACCTCTTCAGATAACTGGCCAAATTGAAATACTGGTGGTCTAGTGTTGGGAGGTGGTGGGGCTATGTGGTGTACTCCCAGGATGATGATTCAGATTTGTGGTTTGGGGCTGCGTTTCGCTAAAATAAAGCCCCCCTCCACGTCGCCTCGCCGCACAAAACACAACACTCCACCACCAAGTACATCATTGAATGTCATTTGCAATTTCAGTGGGTGGTTTGTCAGAGTAATATCCCCCTTAGTGGTATTACTTGGCGTTGTTATTGTTAGGAGGCGGAATATATTGTTGATATATGGTTGATAACCTTCCAGACGTTGCTTCTTGGTTGTGATTATTGTGTGGTGGCGATTGTACGATAGTAATCACATGTGCTTTTGCGTGGCCTTGTTTGCCTTGTGCAACAATATTCCGCATGCATCTGTAGTGATTGAGATTCTTGGTAGTGCCAGTTCTTTTGTAGCTTTTCCAACAGGTTATCCCTGAAGCTGGTAGAGTGCAATAGGTCAGTTGTGTAACCCATGGAAGGGGGCCCCAGTACCCTTATTTTGCGTAGTCTGGGTATCGCAGAGTTTAAGAACTCTCATTGGAAGTATTCGAGCGCAGAATCAGGCGGACGAATTAAATCGATTCTTGCATCGCCATGGCGATAGAAACTGTGGGCGAAAGTTTGGCTAAATGTTTCTAGGTGAGAACTTTAGGGCTTGAATGCAGGGGCTTAATTTTCCTACACAGTACACCCTTTGGCATGGTCCTGAAAATATCAGGAAGGATGCCAGAGGAATTGGATTCTGCTGGTTGAGGAGAGAATCAGTCTAGCAAGGAATGGTTATGCGATTTCAGGTTATCCGTGTGGGTTGGAAATGAGTGTGTGGATAGGTTAAGTGACTTGAGTGTATCTGGATTTTGTGGTTTTTAGGGTCAATCCAATTTGAAGTGAAATCCCAAGACTAGCAGTTGCACCTCTTCTCATTCAGAGAGGAAAGTGAGCCAAGACTTGGGTGGATATCAGTCAGGATTGTTAGAGGAGCTTTAGTGGGGGCGGTTAGATGCCAGCAAGCAAGATGGGCTTAGGAGAAGGGGAGGCAGATTTTCCCAACAGTAATTCAAAAGAGGGGGGCTTGGTGGGCAATTTAACAGTGTAAATTGTAATGTGTGTGCAATATAAATAACACCCCCTCCTCCTCTCTTTGACCTATCTCTCCTAAAAATGGAGTATCCCTGATGGCAATATTGGTCATCAGGGGTTTTAGGGGATAGCCATGTTTCTGTAAGAACGATGGCTTTGGGTTTATGCATAAGGCACCATGCCCTTAGTTCGTCCAGTTTGGGCAGCAGGCTCGGATGTTTATATGGGCGACAGATAGCCCTTTTTTGTTGGATTTAAGGTGGGAATTCTCAGGGGTAGTGGGCAAGCTGAAATGGGGAGGACCTCTGTGATTAGGTCAATATCACCTGCTAAAGAGAGTAATAGTATGCGTAGAATAGTGTTGGTTGTTTGTTGCAAGTGGTGTAGATTTAGAATGGTTGTGTTGCCATTTAGTCGTGAGCAGTGGGTTGGTGTGCCGTGGTTTTTAGAGTCTCCACCAACATTCCATAGATAGTGTAAGGCTTTTGAGTAGTCCAGGGTGTATGGTGATGTTGGTGTGGGCCAGGATGAGGAGTTTGTAGTGGATCAGGGAGTAACATTCTCCATTAGGCCAGGAGAAAGAAAAAAGTTAAAATAACATACAGGTTCATGATGCACGAGGCTAGGCATGCCCCAAGGCGGTTGTGAGCAGAGTGAGGTGTGTGCAGACTAACAGCAGGTGTGTGCATGTTCCTTGCAATGTTTAGCTGTATTGCAATACTAGAGTCAGTTCAGGTGTTTCAGTGTATTGTGCAGTAAGTTTTGGGAGAGACTGCAGTAATAAGTTGTAAAGGGGTTGGGGGTTGAAATAGGCAGGTAAGCAAGCATGGGATATAGTAACACACAGTCACAGAGATATCACCAGACGTCCTACACACGGCAAAGTTTATCACCAGACGTTACTATACACACACGGCACAGAGTATATCACCAGACGACTCACTACACCGGCACAGAGATATATCCAGACGTCACTACACCACACAGCACAGAGTATTCCCCAGACTCCCTATACACAACGCACAGAGTAATCACCAGACGTCCCTACACCACGACGGCACAGAGTATATCACCAGACTCACTACACACACGGCAGCAGAGTTATATCACCAGACCATTACACTACACACGAGCCCAGAGTATATCACCAGACCATCCTACACACAGCGTACCACAGAGATATCACCACAGCATTCACCAGGCCACACCACAGAGTTAATCACCAGACACACAAGCGGCACGAGTATATCACCCAGACGTCACACTACACACACGTCCGATTATCACCAGACGTCACACCAGCCACAGAGTGTATCACCATACTTCACAGAGCACAGTAATATCACCAGACCGCACTATGGCCTCATGCGATGGAAGAGCAGCGAATTTAGAATGTGGAGTAGGGGGAAAAACAAATTTATCTTTTGGAGAGTTTTTTTCTCCATATGCAGAAGGGCAAGAAAACTGCATTTAAAAGCCTTTCGCATATGGAGATTTCAACCAGCGCTATAAGCTCATGTTTAAACTAGTGGGGAAAAAATCGCGTTTTTTTGTTTCCTCCATTCACCCGGCCTGGAGCGCCAACTACTGCTGGGTGGAGAGGAAAAAAATGTGAGAAATACGCGCCATTTTTTGGCGCAAACAGCCACTAGATGGCTCTGCGGCTCCTGCATACGGCAGAACAAAAAAACTGGAGAGATTATAAACTCTCCAGGCGCGCGCGAATTGCAAGGGGAAAAAAAAAAAAAAAGGCCGCTTTTTTCAAATCTCCGCCATTGTTCGGCTGTTTTATAGCGCGATTTTCGCCGGAAATGGCGAGATTTGCTATTAGCGCTGTTCTCTGCATGAGCCCTATATACGGTGGAGTGGGGTGAGATTTGTCACTATGGCCTCATGCATGAGAGCAGCGCTATGCAGAATTGGAGAGGGGGAAAAAATGTACCTTTTTTTGGAGATTTTTTATCTCCATATGCAGAAAGTGCGAAAAGCGCATTTACAAGCCTTTCTGCATATGGAGAGTTTCAACACGCGATTAGCGTGTTTAAAACTAGTGGGGAAAAAATCGCGTTTTTTTTTTTTTCCTCTCCACCGGCCGCGGACGCAACTGCTTGGTGGAGAAAATGTTGTAAAAATCGGCCATTTTTTTGGCAAAAGCAATAGATGGCGAATAGCGGCCTCTGCAACAACCAGAGAAAAAAAACGAGAGATTTAACTACAACCCTACAGGCGGCGGCGAATTTAAAGGGAAAGAAAAAAAATGGCGCTTTTTTTTTAAACATTGCCGTTTCTGCCTTTTGAAGGCAGAATCCGAAATTAATGCACGCTTCACTCGTTAGAGCTGTCTGCATGAGGCATTGGTTTCTCTACAGCCCACAGCAAGCACCAACAGCTTTCAAAGGGGGCGCTCACGCACTGCTTTGGGAGCCACACCAGGGTCACTGTTCCATATGAGCTCAGGAGGAGCTGGTTAAGGCGCTCTGGCCTCCCCCTTCCCTCTCTATGGTCCCGCGCTGCAGCCGGATGTCTGGTGTGTGAGGTTTGATTCCGGCAGGAAACACTGACCCTGAGCACAGACTGTCCCACATCCTGAGGGGGGAATCCAGGTCACTCCCACAGGGAAGGACTGAGAGATCACAGGGGCTCCCCCCCCCTCCATAGGAAGTACCACACACAGTGAGGGGGGGATAAAGTGCACATCTCAGGCACTGAGGGGGGACACACTGAGAATAGGCTCTGCAGCCTCTAAGTCCCTTTTCCTTGTGCCCCCCTCACATTGCCCACCCCTGCTGCACAGAGATCTTCAGCCTGTGTTATTGGGTAAGTGCTTTCCTCCTCCTCCCTTCCCCTCCCTTGTGTGACCGTGTGCACATTATCCCAGTGCTCCTGAGCTTCCTTACACACAGGAGCCTGAGAGGCTGAGCCTCTGATAGTGAGGGGGAGCCTCGGCACTGGGGGGGTTACTCCTCCTGTATCACAGGGCTGGGAGATAATGGGGGTTATTTTACATTGGGAATTAACATTAGGAAATCAGGGAGGATAAGATTGGAAAGTTATTAAATAGAGTTAGAAAGTAATTAGATTGAGGGAGTATTGGTTGAGTTTAACTCCTTCATACCACAGAGGCAGCATCCTGTGTGTGTTTATGGCTATAGCTTCTCTGTGTGAGGCTGACACGTTTGCCCGGACAGTCCTGGTCTGACAGTATGTTCTGATTCCCAAATATCCTGTTATGTATCAAGGGGAGAGGAAAAAGGCTTACGTTGTGTGTCAATAATACTAAATACTTCACCATATCTGGCTATCTTCTCATTTATAGATCCCACTCAATCCAGGATTCTACAATTGGACTTCATTGTATACAATCTTATTAGTGTTTTAGTAACTTAAGCATTGTGGTCAGTGGTTTGCGCCTTTTTGTTTTTCTTTTTTCCTCTCCCCTGTAGATTATATATATATATTTTCTTGGAACTGTGTGTTCCTTTACATTGTGGCAGCATCCACAATACATAGTAATACTGTTTGTTAGATATATTTGCGCACCTCTTTCTCTCCTATGTATGTATGTCTTTATTTATGTAGCGCCATTAATATACATAGCGCTTCACATTAGTAATACACGTGACAATCATAAATAACAAATAGTACAATACAAATAGTACAAATAACAGTATCATGGGAATAAGTGCTAATGGTACGCCTAGATCTAGACATGGGATTCGGTATAGCAGAGAGCCGAACACCTGGGAGATTCCCAAACTACATGAGAGACAGCGAAGATTTGAAATTGCCTAAAGGGGCATGGGAGATATTCGAGAATACAAACCAGGAACATAAGACGAACCCCATACTTTTTTGGGAAACATCAAAAGCAGTAATTAGGAGCGATATCAACAAGATTACCCTTTCCTCTCCTCTGTTGCTCGACTGCTAAAACTCTGACTCAGGCCCTCATTCTCTCTCCCGTCTTGATTACATGTAACCTCCTGCTGTCCGCCTTCCTGCCTCTCACCTGTCTCCCCTACATCATCTCTAACGCTGCTGCCAGAATCACTCTACTCTTTCCTAGATCTGTCTCAGCATCTCCCTCATGAAATCCCTCTCCTGGCTTCCGATCAAATCCCCCGCATCTCACACTCCATTCTTCTCCTCACTTTTAAGCTTTACACTCTTCTGCCCCTCTCTACTCTCAGCCCTAATTTCTCTCTTTAGCCACCATCCAGACCTGCGTTCTTCTCAAGGATGTCCTTCTTCTCACCCCCCCTTTGTATCTAAAGCCCTCTCCCTTAAACCTTTTTCATTGACTGCCCCTCACCTCTGGAATGCCCTTCCCCTCAGTACACGACTAGCACACTCTCTATCCCCTTTAAGACCCACCTTAAGACACCTTGCTTAAGAAGCATATGAAATAGGACTGTGGCTATTCTGAACACATGCACATAAAGCTGCCCCCTGCAGATGCACTACCAGAACCCCTTCTACTGTCTCTATACGTTCTCCCCTACCTACCAATTAAACTGTAAGCTCCTCGGAGCAGGGACTCCTCTTCCTTAATGTCTAAAGCACTTATTCCCCTGATCTGTTTTTTATTACTGTTATTTATTGGATTACCACATGTATTTACTGCTGTTACCCTATGTACATTAATGGCGCTATAAAATAATAAAGACATACAATACAAACAATACAATATCATGCATATGTCCCTACTAGAGAAGACCAGGCAAACCCGGAGTTCTCCAAAGCAAGTAAAGAACTTAGCAAGGCATTTAGAGAATTCAAACAGACCCAACATCTCAAAAATAAGAAAGTATAACCAGAAAAAAATCTAATGTGAGGTGTGGCTAGAGAAAAAAGAACTGGGAAAAAATCAATAAAAGAAGCCAAATTTTTCAGCACGTGAACAAGACGGGAAGGCTCCTGGGAAATCTTATGAGAAACTATAGGTCAACTAAACCCATTATAGAATATAGGATAGGACAGAAATAACCACAGAGGCACAAAAAATAATGAGGTGTTTCAGAAACTATAGCACACTGTATAAGAAAGGTGAGGTAAACCTAGAAGCAAGGGGGAACTTTCTTTAAAACATTAAGAATCCTAAAATAAGTCAGGAAGATATCGACAGACTAAACTCTCCAATTACCCAAAAGAGTAACGGGCACAATCCAAAATCTTACAAACTGCCAGGCCCCGGACGGGATGTCAGGGAAATACTATAAAATTCTGGAAGAGGATCTGATGGAACCATTACAACAATATATCACACGGCACTGAAAGATGCTACGTTCATGCAAACAAGCGAAATGGGCGACATTATGATAATCCACAAACGGGAAAGATCCCCTGGGCCAGAATCATACTACAGATCAATCTCCCTGATTAACCAGACGCCAAAATATTTACCAAAATCATGGCAGATAGGTTAGCAACATTCTCTCCCGTCCTTGATACATCCTGAGAATCGTGCTTTGTCAAGGGACATCCGCGGTTAAAAATATCAGAAAAGTTCTAGCGCAATAAATGGGTCAGACGACAAGATTACTTACATTTTCGCCTTGAGAAAGCCTCTCACGAAACGCGCGTGTCGGCGGCTTCTGTCTCATACTGCACGCGCAGGGGGTCTGACTATTACCGCATTCACCGTCTCTAAACCGCGAGTTGATGCGGCTCCCTGCCCGTGTGATTTACACAGCCTCTCAGAGGCCCCGATGGACATTTTGAGCCTCGCTAACACACCGATTCTAATATACACAATGTTTGCTCTATATTTGGGCAATATACTTAGTTTAGTTTGGTTCCCCTGCTGTCAACCTCTGAAGCAGCGTTGGACTTTGCTGTTACAGGGATTCCCTGACAGCAGTCCAAGGGGATTCTTCACTTCACTATATATTCCTACTGCACTCAGTCACTTATCTTGTGATAGTCTTACTCAGGGGCATCATGACACATGGGTAATTCACAGATAAGTAGACTGAGTGCAGTAGGATATATAGTGAAGTGAAGAATCCCCTTGGACTGCTGTCAGGGAATCCCTGTAACAGCAATGTCCAACGCTGCTTCAGAGGTTGCAGTACAGCAGGGGAACCAAACTAAACTAAGTACTATTGCCAAATATAGAGCAACAATTGCCTGTATTAGATCGGGTTAGCGAGGCTCAAAATGTCCATCGGGGCCCTCGGAGAGCGTGTGTAAACCACACGGGCAGGGAGCCGCATCAACTCGCGGTTAGAGACGGTGAATGCGGTAATAGTCAGACCCCCTGCGCGTGCACGTATGGAGACAGAGCCGCCGACACGCGCGTTTCGTGAGAGGCTTTCTCAAGGCGAAAATGTAAGTAATCTTGTCGTCTGACCCATTCTATTGCGCTAGAACTTTTCTGATATTTTTAACCGCGGATCGTCCCTTGACAAATCACGATTCATCAGGATGTATCAAGGACGGGAGAATGTTTGCTAACCTATCTGCCATGATTTTGGTAAATATTTTGGCGTCCTGGTTAATCAGGGAGATTGATCTGTATGATTCTGGCCTCAGGGGATCTTTCCCGTTTGTGGATTATCATAATGTCGCCATTTCGCTTGTTTGCATGAACGTAGCATCTTTTCAGTGCCGTGTGATATATTTGTTGTAATGGTTCCATCAGATCCTCTTCCAGAATTTTATAGTATTCCCCTGACATCCCGTCCGGGGCCTGGCAGTTTGTAAGATTTTGGATTGTGCCCGTTATCTCTTTTTGGGTAATTGGAGAGTTTAGTCTGTCGATATCTTCCTGGACTGTATTTTAGGTATCTTAATGTTAAAGAAAGTTCCCCTTGCTTTCTATGTTACCTCACCTTCTCTATACAGTGTGCTATAGATTCTTAGAACACCTCATTTATTTTTTTGCTCTGTGGTTTTTCTGGTCCTATCCTATATTCTAGTAATGGTTTAGTTGACCTATAGTTTCTCATAAGATTTCCAGGAGCCTTCCCGTCTTGTTCACGTGTCTGAAAAATTTGGCTTCTTTTATTGATTTTTTCCCAGTTCTTTTTTTCTCTAGCCACACCTCCACTATATGATTTTTTTGGTTAATCTTTTCCTATTTGAGATGTGGGTCTGTTTTGAATTCTCTAAATGCCTTGCTAAGTTCTTTACTTGCTTTGCAGAACTCGGGTTGCCTGGTCTTCCTTCTAGAGAACATATGCCATGATATTGTATTGTATTGTATTGTATGTCTTATTTATATAGCGCCATTAATGTACATAGGCGCTTCACAGCAGTATAATACATGTGGTAATCCAATAAATAACAGATAATATAAATAAAGTCATGGGAATAAGTGCTTTAGACATTAGGAAGAGGAGTCCCTGCTCCGAGGAGCTTACAGTCTAATTGGTAGGTAGGGGAGAACGTATATATGAGACAGTAGAAGGAGGTTTCTGGTAGTGCATCTGCAGGGGCCAAGCTTATGTGCCATGTGTTCAGAATATCCACAGTGCTATTCATATGCTTCTTTAAGCAAGTGTGTCTTAAGGTGGGTCTTAAAGGTGGATAGAGAGGGTGCTAGTCGGGTACTGAGGGGAAGGGCATTCCAGAGGTGTGGGGCAGTCAGTGAAAAAGGTTTAAGGCGGGAGAGGGCTTTAGATACAAAGGGGGTAGAAAGAAGACATCCTTGAGAAGAACGCAAGAGTCTGGATGGTGCATAACGAGAAATTAGGGCTGAGATGTAAGGAGGGGCAGAAGAGTGTAAAGCTTTAAAAGTGAGGAGAAGAATGGAGTGTGAGATGCGGGATTTGATCGGAAGCCAGGAGAGGGATTTCATGAGGGGAGATGCTGAGACAGATCTAGGAAAGAGTAGAGTGATTCTGGCAGCAGCGTTAAGGATAGATTGTAGGGGAGACAGGTGAGAGGCAGGAAGGCCGGACAGCAGGAGGTTACAGTAATCAAGACGGGAGAGAATGAGGGCCTGAGTCAGAGTTTTAGCAGTCGAGCAACAGAGGAAAGGGCGTATCTTTGTTGATATCGCTCCTAATTACTGCTTTTGATGTTTCCCAAAAAAGTATGGGGTTCGTCTTATGTTCCTGGTTTGTATTCTCGAATATCTCCCATGCTCCCTTTAGGCAATTTACAAATCTTCGCTGTCTCTCATGTAGTTTGGGAATCTCCAGGTGTTCGGCTTGCTCTACCGAATCCCATGTCTAGATCTAGGCGTACCATTAGCACTTATTCCCATGATCTGTTATTTGTACTATTTGTTATTTGTACTATTTGTTATTTATACGATTGTCACGTGTATTACTAATGTGAAGCGCTATGTATATTAATGGCGCTACATAAATAAAGACATACATACATAGGAGAGAAAGAGGTGCGCAAATATATCTAACAAACAGTATTACTATGTATCTGTGGATGCTGCCACAATGTAAAGGAAACACACAGTTCCAAGAAAATATATATATATAATCTATCAAGGGGAGAGGAAAAACAAAAAGGCGCAAACCACTGACCACAATGCTTAAGTTACTAAACACTAATAAGATTGTAATACAATGAAAGTCCAATCTGTAGAATCCTGGATTGAGTGGGATCTATAAATGAGAAGATAGCCAGATATGGTGAAGTATTTATGTATTATTGACACACAACGTAAGCCTTTTTCCTCTCCCCTTGATACATAACAGGATATTTGGGACATCAGAACATACTGTCAGACCAGGACTGTCCCCGGGCAAACGTGTCAGCCTCACACAGAGAAGCTATAGCCCATAACACACACAGGATGCTGCCTCTGTGGTAATGAAGGAGTTAAACTCCAACCAATACTCCCTCAATCTAATTACTTTCTAACTCTATTTAATAACTTTCCCAATCTTATCCTCCCTGATTCCTAATGTTAATTCCCAATGTAAAATAACCCCCATTATCTCCCAGTCCCTGTGATACAGGAGGAGTAACCCCCCCAGTGCCAGAGGCTCCCCCTCACTATCAGAGGCTCAGCCTCTCAGGCTCCTGTGTGTAAGGAAGCTCAGAGCAGCACTGGGATAATGTGCACAGGTCACACAAGGGAGGGGAAGGGAGGAGGAGGAAAGCACTTACCCAATAACACAGGCTGAAGATCTCTGTGCAGCAGGGGGTGGGCAATGTGAGGGGGGCACAGGAAAAGGGACTTAGAGGCTGCAGAGCCTATTCCTCAGTGTGTCCCCCCCTCAGTGCCTGAGATGTGCACTTTATCCCCCCCTCACTGTGTGTGTACTTCCTATGGAGGGTGGGGGGAGCCCCTGTGATCTCTCAGTCCTTCCCTGTGGGAGTGACCTGGATTCCCCCCTCAGGATGTGGGACAGTCTGTGCTCAGGGTCAGTGTTTCCTGCCGGAATCAAACCTCACACACCAGGACATCCGGCTGCAGCAGCGGGACCATAGAGAGGGAAGGGGGAGGCCAGAGCGCCTCTAACCAGCTCCTCCTGAGCTCATATGGAACAGTGACCCCTGGTGGGCTCCCAAGCAAGGTGCGGTGAGCGCCCCCTGGTGAGAGCTGCACGTGGTGCTGGCTGTGGGCTGATGAGAAACCAAGGGCCTCATGCAGAGAGCAGCGCTAACATGGAAAGCGGCATTAATTGGCGGATTCTGCCTTCAAAAAGGCAGAAAACGGCAAGTTTAAAAAAAAGCGCCATTTTTTTTCTTTCCCTTTAAATTCGCCGCGCGCCTGGAGAGTTTAAAATCTCTCCAGTTTTTTTCTCTGCCGTATGCAGAGAGCCGCGATCGCCATCTAGTGGCTGTTTGCGCCAAAAAAATGGCGCGATTTTCAACATTTTTCCTCTCCACCAAGCAGTTGGCGCTCCGCGGCCGGTGGAGAGGAAAAAAAAAACGCGATTTTTTCCCCACTAGTTTCAACAGCGCTAATAGCGCTGTTGAAACTCTCCATATGCAGAAAGGCTTGTAAATGCAGTTTTCTGCCCTTTCTGCATATGGAGATAAAAACTCTCCAAAAAAGGTACATTTTTTCCCCCTCTCCAATTCTGCATAGCGCTGCTCTCTGCATGAGGCCCATAGTGACAATCTCACCCCCATCTCCCACCGTATATAGGGCCTCATGCAGAGAACAGCGCTAATAGCAATCTCGCCATTTTCCGGCGAAAATCGCGCTAAAAACAGCCGAAAATGGCGAGATTTGAAAAAAGCGCCCTTTTTTTTTTTTTCCCCTTGAAATTCGCCGCGCGCCTGGAGAGTTTATAATCTCTCCAGTTTTTTTTTCTGCCGTATGCAGAGAGCCGCGAGCGCCATCTAGTGGCTGTTTGCGCCAAAAAAATGGCGCGATTTTCAACATTTTTCCTCTCCACCAAGCAGTTGGCGCTCCGCGGCCGGTGGAGAGGAAAAAAAAAACGCGATTTTTTCCCCACTAGTTTCAACAGCGCTTATAGCGCTGGTTGAAACTCTCCATATGCAGAAAGGCTTGTAAATGCAGTTTTCTGCGCTCGGCGGCTCTTGGCATACGGCAGAAAAAAAACTGGAGAGATTATAAACTCTCCAGGCGCGCGGCGAATTTCAAGGGGAAAAAAAAAAAAAGGGCGCTTTTTTCAAATCTCGCCATTTTCGGCTGTTTTTACGCGATTTTCGCCGGAAAATGGCGAGATTGCTATTAGCGCTGTTCTCTGCATGAGGCCCTATATACGTGGGAGATGGGGGTGAGATTGTCACTATGGGCCTCATGCAGAGAAGCCAGCGCTATGCAGAATTGGAGAGGGAAAAAATGTACCTTTTTGGAGATTTTTTATCTCCATATGCAGAAAGGGCAGAAACTGCATTTACAAGCCTTTCTGCATATGGAGAGTTTCAACACGCGCTATTAGCGCTGTTGAACTAGTGGGAAAAATCGCGTTTTTTTTTTTTCTCCTCCACCGGCCGCGGAGCGCCAACTGCTTGGTGGAGAGGAAAAAATGTTGAAAATCGCGCCATTTTTTTGGCGCAAACAGCCACTAGATGGCGATCGGCGGCTCTCTTGCCACGGCAAGAAAAAAATGGAGGATTTTAAACTCTCCAGGCGCCGCGGCGAATTTAAAGGGAAAGAGAAAAAAAATGGCGCTTTTTTTTAAACTTGCCGTTTTCTGCCTTTTTGAAGGCAGAATCGCCAATTAATGCCGCTTTCTCATGTATCGGCTGCTCTCTTGCATGAGGCCCTTGGTTTCTCATCAGCCCACAGCCAAGCACCACGGCAGCTCTCACCAGGGGCGCTCACCGCACCTTGCTTGGGAGCCACCAGGGGTCACTGTTCCATATGAGCTCAGGAGGAGCTGGTTAGAGGCGCTCTGGCCTCCCCCTTCCCTCTCTATGGTCCCGCTGCTGCACGGATGCTCTGTGTGTTAGGTTTGATTCCGGCAGGAAACACTGACCCTGAGCACAGACTGTCCCACTCCTGAGGGAATCCAGTCACTCCCCCAGGAAGACTGAGAGATCACAGGGGCTCCCCCACCCTCCATAGAAGTACACCACAGTAGGGGGGATAAAGTGGCACATCTCAGGCCTGAGGGGGGGACACACTGAGAATAGGCTCTGCAGCCTCTAGTCCCTTTTCCTCTTGCCCCCCTCACATTGCCCACCCCCCTGCTGCACAGAGATCTTCAGCCTGTGTTATTGGGTAAGTGCTTTCCTCCTCCTCCTTCCCCTCCCTTGTGTGACCTGTGCACATTATCCCAGTGCTGCTCTGAGCTTCCTTACACACAGGAGCCTGAGAGGCTGAGCCTCTGATAGTGAGGGGAGCCTCTGGCACTGGGGGGGTTACTCCTCCTGTATCACAGGGACTGGGAGATATGGGGTTATTTACATTGGGAATTAACATTAGGAATCAGGAGGATAAATTGGAAAGTTATTAAATAGAGTTAGAAATTAATTAGATTGAGGGAGTATTGGTTGGAGTTTAACTCCTTCATTACCACAGAGCAGCATCCTGTGTGTGTTTGGCTATAGCTTCTCTGTGTGAGGCTGACAGTTTGCCCGGGACAGTCCTGGTCTGACAGTATTTTCTGATGTCCCAAATATCCTGTTATGTATCAAGGGGAGAGGAAAAGGCTTACGTTTGTGTGTCAATAATACATAAATACTTCACAATCTGGCTATCTTCTCATTTTAGATCCCACTCAATCCAGGATTCTACAGATTGGACTTCATTGTATTACAATCTTATTAGTGTTTAGTAACTTAAGCATTGTGGTCAGTGGTTTGCGCCTTTTTGTTTTTCCTCTCCCCTTGATAGATATATATATATATTTTCTTGGAACTGTGTTTCCTTACATTGTGGCAGCATCCACAGATACATAAATAACTGTTTGTTAGATATATTTGCGCACCTCCTCTTCTCTCCTATGTATGTATGTCTTTATTATGTAGGCGCCATTAATATACATAGCGCTTCACATTGTAATACACAGTGACAATCGTAAAATAACAAATAGTACAAATAACCAATACGCCATCTAGTGGCTGTTTGCGCCAAAAAAATGGCGCGATTTTCAACATTTTTCCTCTCCACCAAGCAGTTGGCGCTCCGCGGCCGGTGGAGAGGAAAAAAAAAACGCGATTTTTTCCCCACTAGTTTCAACAGCGCTTATAGCGCTGGTTGAAACTCTCCATATGCAGAAAGGCTTGTAAATGCAGTTTTCTGCCCTTTCTGCATATGGAGAAAAAAACTCTCCAAAAAAGCTAAATTTTTTCCCCCTCTCCAATTCTAAAATTCGCTGCTCTCTGCATGAGGCCCATAGTGCGGTCTGGTGATATACTCTGTGCTGTGTGACGTCTGGTGATATACTCTGTGCTGTGTGACGTCTGGTGATATACTCTGTGCCGTGTGTGTAGTGACGTCTGGTGATATACTCTGTGCCGTGTGTCTGGTGATATACTCTGTGCCGTGTGTCTGGTGATATACTCTGTGCCGTGTGTGTAGTGATGTCTGGTGATATACTCTGGGCTGTGTGTGTAGTGAGGTCTGGTGATATACTCTGTGCCGTGTGTGTAGTGAGGTCTGGTGATATACTCTGTGCCCGTGTGTGTAGTGACGTCTGGTGATATACTCTGTGCCGTGTGTATAGGGACGTCTGGTGATATACTCTGTGCTGTGTGTGTGTAGTGACGTCTGGTGATATACTCTGTGCCCGTGTGTAGTGACGTCTGGTGATATACTCTGTGCCGTGTGTATAGTAACGTCTGGTGATATACTCTGTGCCGTGTGTGTAGTGACGTCTGGTGATATTCTCTGTGACGTGTGTGTATACTATGATCCCATGCTTGCTTACCTGCCTATTTCAACCCCCCACCCCTTTACAACTTATTTACTGCAGTCTCTCCCAAAACTTACTGCACAATACACTGAAACCCTGAACTGACTCTAGTATTGCAATACAGCTAAACATTTGACAAGGAACATGCACACACCTGCTGTTAGTCTGCACACACTCACTCTGCTCACAACAGCTCCTTGCAGCACTGCCTACCTCTGGCATCATGAACCTGCTATGTATTTTAACTTTTTTCTTTCTCCTGGCCTCATGGAGATGTTACTCCCTCTATCCACTACAAACTCCTCCATCCTGGCCCACACCCAACATCACCATACACCCTGGACTACTCAAAAGCCTTACACTATCTATGGAATGTTGGTGGAGAACTCTAAAAACCAGCACACCAACCACTGCTCACTCTAATGGCAAACACCACAAATCTACAACTTGCAAACAACTAACCAAATTTCTACGCATACTATTACTCTCTTTAGCAGGTGATATTGAACCTAATCCAGGTCCTCCCATTTCAGCTCTGTCCCATACCCCTGAGAATTCCACCTTTAAAGTCCAAAAAGGGCTATCTGTCGCCCATATAAACATCCGGAGCCTGCTGCCCAAACTGGACGAACTAAGGGCATGGTGCCTTATGCATAAACCCAAAGCCATCGTTCTTACAGAAACATGGCTATCCCCTAAAACCCCTGATGCAAATATTGCCATTCAGGGATACTCCATTTTTAGGAGAGATAGGTCAAAGAGAGGAGGAGGGGTGTTATTTTATATTGCACACACATTACAATTTACACTGTTAAATTGCCCACCAAGCCCACCCTCTTTTGAAATTCTAGTTGGCAAAATCTGCCTCCCCTTTTCTAAGCCCATCTTGCTTGCTGGCATCTACCGCCCCCCTAAAGCTCCTCTACAATCCTTGACTGATATCACCCAATTCTTGGCTCCATTTCCTCTCTGAATGAGAAGAGTGAACTGCTAGTTCTTGGGGATTTCAACTTCAATTGGCTTGACCCTAAAAACCACAAAATCCAGATACAACTCAAGTCACTTAACCTATCACAACTCATTTCCCAACCCACACGGATAAACCTGAAATCGCATAACCATTCCTTGCTAGACTGGATTCTCTCCTCAAACCCCAGCAGAATCCAATCCTCTGGCATCCTTCCTGATATTTTCAGTGACCATGCAATAGTGTACTGTGTAAGGAAAATTAAACCGCCCCATTCAAGCCCTAAAGTTCTCCTCACTAGAACATTTAAAAACTTTAACCCACAACAGTTTCTTTATGACCTTACCAACTGCCCATGGCACAGAATCGATTTAATTCCCGACCCTGATTCTGCGCTCGAATATTTCCAATGAGAGTTCTTAAAACTCTGCGATACCCATGCTCCACTACGCAAAATAAGGGTACTGGGGCCCACCTTCCATGGGTTACAACTGACCTTATTGCACTCTACCAGCTCAGGGATACCTTGTGGAAAAGCTACAAAGTAACTGGCACTACCAAGAATCTCAATCACTACAGATGCATGCGGAATATGTGCACAAGGCAAACAAGGCACGCAAAAGCACAATATTACTCTTACAATCTCCACCAAAATACATCAAACCCAGCTAACGTCTGGAAGGTTATCAACCATATATCAACAATATATTCCAGCCTCCTAACAATCAACAACCAAGTAATACCACTAAGGGGGATATTACTCTGACAAACCCCACTGACATTGCAAATGCATTCAATGATTACTTTGTGGGGTGTGCCACTAACTTATTAGCGAAACGCAGCCCAAACCACAAATCTGAATCTCATCCTGGGAGTACACACATAGCCCCACCACCTCCCAACACTAACCACAATTTTCAATTTGGCCCAGTATCTGAAGAGGTGATTACACAAGCTCTCCTCAAACTAAAACTAAGCAGCCAATGCGGACCTGACTTACTACAGTCTAGGTTCCTAAGACTTGGTGCCCCAGCCATTGCCAAACCAATTGCTTCCATAGTCAACTCTATCCTGTCTGCAGGCCATATCCCTAAGACCTGGAAAACTGCCAGAGTTGTCCCAATCTTCAAAAGTGGGGACAAAAACACTGTCTCAAACTACAGGCCAATCTCCCTTCTCCCAATACTATCCAAAGTCATGGAAAAATGTGTCCACTCCCAATTAAGCGATTTCTATAACAAGACAAATTTCCCTAGCTAATTCCAATCTGGCTTTCGCCCCAAACACTCCACCATAACTACCCTGCTAAAAGTTTGCAATGAAATCCAGTGTGGAATGGAACGGGGACAACTCACTGGTGCAGTATTCCTAGATTTTGCAAAGGCTTTTGATACTGTTGATCATGCTATCCTGCTTAACAAACTCCAGAGCTCTGGAATAGGGAAACATGCTTTAAACTGGTTTCAGTCCTACCTATCAGGAAGATCCCAACATGTTTCATCTCAGGATCTAACTCCAACCCCCTGGATATCACCTGTGGTGTCCCGCAAGGCTCTGTACTGGGGCCCCTACTCTTCTCAGTGTTCATTAATGATCTTCCCACAGCTTGTAAGGAAGCCTCAATATACATGTATGCAGATGACATAATCCTATATGCACACAGCCATAGCCTCTCTGACCTTCAACACATACTTCAGTCTGACTTTTTGAGACTCGAAAACTGGATTTCCCAAAACAAACTGTTTTTAAACACTGACAAGACTGTAACAATGGTATTTGGGACCAAGACTAAATTTTTAAAGCTGCCAGCGACTGAGCTCCTGATTAGAACCAACGCTAAAACCACCCTAACCCCTGTCACTAGTTTTAAATACCTGGGCATACAGTATGGTTTGACTCCCACTTAACATTCGGAATACACATTGATACCCTGACAACCAAGACCTATGCCAAACTAGGGGTACTTTACAGGAACAAATCCTCCCTAAATCTCCTGGTCAAAAAGTGTATTGCACAGCAGATGCTAATGCCAATTATTGACTATGGAGACATAGTATATGGCTCGGCACCTCAAACCCACCTTAGCAAACTTGACACCCTCTACAATTCAATTTGTCATTTTGTTCTCCAATGCAACTACAACACACATCACTGCGAAATGCTCAAAGAACTAGATTGGCCTCTATGAATTGTTAGTGATTCCATTGGGGATGAAGAATGCACCGGCTACCTTCCAATGCCTGGTCAATCGATTGTAAGAGGGTATGCAAGGGTTTGCAAGAGCTTATCTGGATGATATTGCTGTGTTCAGCAACTCTTGGGAATCACACTTAATCCATGTAGCTGTGGTGCTAGCCAGGATTAGGGAGGCAGGTCTCACCCTAAAACCCACCAAGTGCTTAGTAGAGGTGGCAGAAGTCTTATACCTAGGGCATAGGGTGGGTGGAGGGCACCTCAAGCCAGAACCAGCTAAGGTAGAGGCAGTAGTGAAGTGACCCACTTCCAAGACCAAGAAGCAGGTTATGGCTTTCCTAGACACTGCAGGCTACTATAGGAAGTTTGTTCCCCAGTATAGTGCCATTGCCAAACCCCTGACTGACTTGACCCAGAAGCGACTGTCTGTGCTGATAGTCTGGTCTCCAGCCTGTGAAAAAGCATTCCAGGCTTTGAAGACTGCATTGGCCAGTGCACCCATCCTAGCTGCTCCAGATTATTCAAAAACGTTTCTGGTGCAGATGCTTCAGACTTTGGCATTGGGGCTGTGCTCAGCCAGGTGGGGGAGGATGGCAGTGAACATCCAGTGGTTTATCTGAGCCGCAAGCTGCTGCCCAGAGAAGTGGCCTATGCCACTATTGAGAAGGAGTGTCTGGCCATAGTATGGGCTCTAAAGAAACTACAGCCCTATTTGTACGGCTGGTCATCACGGACCATAACCCCCTAAGTTGGTTACAGAGGGTGTCGGAAGAGAATGCCAAGCTCTTGCGCTGGAGCCTTGCCTTGCAAGAATTCGATTTCACCATCAAGCACAAGAGGGGCAGTGAGCACGGTAATGCTGATGGCCTCTCTCAGCAGGACAATACCCCATGAACTACTGACTTCAAAAACTGCCAGGTCAGCCCAACCACCAGAGGAGGTGGCCAGGGCAAATTGGGGATTGGTGAATGGGAAAATTCCCACAAGAGGGATTGGGTGGGTATGTTGGAGATATGTTCTCAAACCCTTTATACATGCCCCCGAGCTATCCCCATTGTCTTTCGTCTTTGTTCTACAATGTGAATGTATTTCCACTTTGCTTCTACAAGCGGATGAGAGCAGCAGCAACGAATTCAGAACGCAACGAGTTATTTTAATCGGAACCAAGGACAGAACTCTGCTTCAGGATTTCGTTAGTGCTGGGGGTTATCTAACAAACCCCAACGGACCAGAACGAACTTTGCAATATTCACAGACTTAATGGGTTGGCAACATGCGCCCCTTGCAATAGGACTGCATGTTAAAAGACACTATTCCGGTGCTTTGTTTTACTTCTGGACATTCTATCCCGTTCTCTCCCTCAGTAAGTGTTTTTGTCAAGTATATTCTAAGGTTGTCGTGTGTCTGTCTAGTAAGGACAGACAAATTTACAAAGGACAAAATACTATTACTCTCATTAGCAGGTGATATTGAACCTAACCCAGGCCCCCCATTTCAACTTCCTTTTTGGAATCTGATTTATATAACAAAGGGTTGAAGTCCCTGTTGTTTAATTGAAACGGGGCTGGATATTGTGTCTCGGATAGGATGGCAATTTAGGTAAAGATAAGATAAGAATTTTATATTATTTTGTATGAAGTGTTATAAGTATATGAACAAATGTGCTGCAGTTTCGATCAAAATTGCCCTTACAGATGTGAACTGCTGCAAACTGAAATTTTTTACCATTTTTTAAATGTATATCTATCTCCTGCCCCTATGGTATCGGGACAATTATTACCTCCATAGGTTGCCCCCATTTACCCCAGTTTCCCCATTTTTGAACCCCCTGAGCCCCCTTGACCACCCCCTGTTGAAATGCCTTTTACGCAGAGAGGGGGAGGAGATGGACTCGGCAGAATTAACCGTGTCAGGGACTGTTCACGGAACAGGGAACAGTCCGGGGGACGAATACAGTATGGCACAAGGATATACAGGTCCCTCAATTAATACTCAGGCACAGCAGAATGTTAGGAAAATAAAGTAATTTTCTCTTGACAATCTGTCCCCCTCAGTTAGGCAAAAAGTTATATTGAAGAAAAGGTGGGTGTCGGGGAAATAAGATAACTCCAAATTATATTAATTACAAGGAAAACTAGGGACTAAATATCTAAAAGTCATCTCTGTCCCTCTCGCAGTTGCCTGCATTTATAAACAGCTCTAAGGTAGCCCCCACCTTTTTTTCTCTTCAGTGATTGCTACACAGGAAAGTCATAGGAATGTTGATTGAAGGTATAGTGATAGGAGACTGAGAATAGTAAAAGAATGTTGTAGACAGAGGTCGTGTAAAAGAAGGAATTAGAAAGTTGAAACAATAATATTTTGTTTTATAGGACAAGTTACAGAGATGGTTTGTTTGGTTAAAATATCATTAGCAAGTGTCAGAAAGTTAATCAAAGAGAGATAAAGACAGAAAATATAATTTTTCCAATTTAATTTTAAGACATGCAAACTCAAATTATTTGTGCCAGATTAACAGAGTTTGAGTGTACAGTGGCTCGGCAGAGTTTATTCTCATATGGCCGCCACCGCAGTTTTCAAAAAATGCGCGCGCCGCGCGGCAGTCTCCGGCCAAAATCTAGCTTTGTTTCGGCCGTTTTTACCTGCACCTCGGGCGCTTTCAATAGTAAGCGCACAGCGCTTATCTATTGAAGCGCGGGAAAGCGTGGGAATTTCCGATTTCAAACCGGTGAATAGACCCGCTGCGGTCCCGGCCAGCTCACGTCTTTAGTTAGAATAAGCTGTGCCGGGACAGTATATTGAGTTGAATTAATAATAAATTACCCGTCTGGATTGAAAAATTCAGGGAGTCTTATGTATTGCAAATCTGAGTGGAAAACAAGATTACAGTAGGTATAGGTTTCTTTTTCCCTCAGAATGTTTTATTAGATTTTTAGGCATGAATATGATAAAAAGGTTGATTGTATGAATAATCCCTGTGTGTGTGTTTGTATAATCTGAGTGAATCCTATCCATGTGAACGTTTTATGTGCATTGAATAATAGGAATGTCGGTTTATTGTATGTATATAAAATTACTATCCAGGAACTTGCAAGTGTTTGTAAAATAACAATATAATTAATTGCTCATGCTGAAATTTAATTTTTTATGTTGTACACCTCAACTATAATATCAACTAAATTAACACTGGTACAGAGGAGAGTTTGGGTGCCCGTGGAGAGAAAGGAAGATAAAGAAAGGACAAATTCGGAAAGGTCATTTTGATCTTTACCATATTTTTGTAAACAGTCTGGTCACTGGAATAATAAGGATGTTTATCGTACTGGGCAGGCGATTTATGTTCTTAACTAGAATTACAATTCTTTTCCTCTAAATTTCCACAGATAGAATCAGGTGAATATGTTATATAGAAATAACAGGCAGAATATATTCTAGACACAAAGCTAACTAGAAGCTCAGTATTTTTAAATTAGTTTTTTTTAAAAATTAGTTATAATATGGGAAAAGAGAAGGATATTTTTATTAATATAGTTTGCAGGCAGGATCAAACGGTTTTGCATTGCTTTGTTTGGTCATTTTTGTTTGTATTACTTTTGTTTGTTTTTTTTGTGTAACCAGTAACTATAAACTGTTTAAAGTATATGTTAAGCCTATCATTTTCTGTTTAACAATAAACCAGTTTAAATTTTTGAATATCAGTAACATTTTATTCTGTACCGGGCTGTGTGAGGAGCTTCATGTTTTAAGCTGTCCCAAATTGTATTGCAGTGTATGTTAAACTTCAGTAATTAACAATTTTTTTTATTATCTGTTCTGTTCCGAGGTTTTGGCAGGATGCCCAGAAAGTTATTTTAGCTTGCTGTATGGCCGGAGATGGACAAACAGTTTTAAACTCACTAATGTAGAGCTCTATATGGAATTATTTTTCTGCAAAATTGATCAAATATTTTATAATTTGTATCTATTTTATTTCTCGAAATGTGTCCCACCTTTAAATCTGTGTCTATAAGTTTTTTATGCTACAGGTTGTTCTCTCAGCAAACCAGATGTTATTTTGTGTTTTAAAAGTTTCTGTCAGAAGACTGTAGCAGATTATATTTATATTCAGTAGGGTTATGAGTTTTTTAATGTAAATGTTATAACCAAATGTTTCAGGGTAGTTTTGCTATACATCAAGCAACTATATTTAAGCCATTAAGGTTATGTTTTAAATGCTGTTATTTTTTGTGTGATATAGTTCACATGTAATAAGATGTGAACAAAAGGAGGGGTATTATTGCTGACTTGTCTAAAAGAAATAAACTTTTCTCATGGGTAGACCAATGATCACCCCAGGTACCTTGTAGATTTAATGTTGTATGATATGCTCTAACAGACGGTTTAATCAGCGTCTATTGTGTGAAACTAATGCAATTGTTTGAGTGTCTTATGTCCAGGTGCAGTCCTTCCAATTAGATGAAGCAACATCACCTAAATAAAGGTGACTGGCTCAGGTATATTCTACACAAAAGCACTTTTTATCTAAAGTGGAGAGCCCTATTCCAGATTCTACTCCCGTCAAAATATTTTTCCTGGATCCATGTTACGCAAGTGCACCCACAGTCACATCAAATTAAACCTCAACACAGGAGGGAAGGCCTAAAGACACAGCTATTTTCAGTTGGTGTTTTGGGGTCATAATAAAACCCGGCACTAACCAACAAGGGAGAAAAGTTCATTGGCAGAAATTCGGACCCCAACACATGAACTTTGAACTTTTTAATAACCTTTTTTTCTTTACAGGTTTTATTATTTTTAATTACAATGTATATTCTTTTTTTTTTGTAAACGTGTTCTTTATTTGCTTTTTTTGGTAAGATCAATGGGGAGTGGGGTACAAAACATAAAAAGGGGAGGATGTTACTTTTGAGTCACATAGCATTGTATCCTATTATATAACATCGTTTAGTGGGGAGACAATAATGACACTGTTGGGACAGCATCCAAATTAACTAGTACAATAAATGAACTGAAAAAGACTGGGAGGGGGAAAAAGAAAGGACAAAACAAAACAAACAAGAAAAAAATTCATTACTTTATCAGCATGTTTCCACCTGTCGGTGTGCCGTAACCGTAATACCAACAAAACATTGAGTAGGCACACGTACCTTTGTGGACTATTGAGTGCCGAATACCCTCCAGGCCCTCCTCCTCATTTTAGACCGCTACGGAGCTTATCACACCAGGGTTTCCTCAGGGGATATGTGTTTTTTCTTTTTTCTTCCCCCCCCCCCCTCCATCCTTAGTTTCCGTGTTTTTAGGGCACTTCTATTATGTGTTTTTCAGATTTGGAGAGTTCCCTTAGATATATATCTATGTCCTATATAATTTCTCCACGGTTCCCAGACTTCTAAGTATTTCTGTACTGTGTCGTTTTGTATCCCCGTCAGTTTTTCCATAAGACAGATCCTCCATAATCTCGCTTTTACAGCATGTATGGCCGGCTGCTGTTCCTGTTTCCAGGCTTTGGCTATTTCGCATCTGGCAGCTGTATATATGTGTGTCAGTAGTTTATCGTCACTTTTTTCCATATTTTCGATTGGCCTGCATAGCAGTACCTTCCAGGGGTCTAGGGGGAAGGTATACCCAAGAATTGTCTGTGCCATGTCGTGTGTGGCCCTCCAGAGCTTTGTAACCTACGGGCACGTCCACCACATATGTACAAACGATCCCTGCTGGCCACACCCCCGCGTACACAGTGGAGACATGTTTCTGAAAAATTTGGACAGTCGTAGTGGGGTGTAGTACCATTGGTGGAGCATTTTGTATGCGTTTTCTTTTATTAGTACACATGTGGAGCTCTTTGCTATTCCTTCAAATATGTTATCCCACTGCTCTTGATCTAGTTCTCCCAGCTCCTCTTCCCACCTTGCCCTCAATTTGGGCTTTATCTCCAATTCCTGTTTACCTTCTGCAAGTATGCTGTATACTTTCGAGATTAGACCCTTTTTGTCCTCCCCCATGAGGTACAAATCCTCAAATGTTATGAAGTCGCTATACGGACCTGTCCTCTGTATGTGATCCCTCAATTGAAGATACCTAAAAAAGGCCGAATCAGGGAGGCCATAGTCTCTCTTTACTACCTCAAACGTCTTAATAGCATTGTTTGCCCATAGATCTTTTACCCTTATGATATCTGCCTTGCACCAGTCTTTAAACGCTGTTGGTTCCGTGCCTGGGATAAAGCTAATATTGTCAAATAGTGGTGTCATCTGAGATTTGTAGGTGGATAGCCCATGTTTAAGTTACAATGTATATTCTATTAGGTTTGTATAAGTAGTGTACACACGAAGACGATAAGGTAGTACAGGAGGGGGGGGGAGGGGGGGGGAGGGGGAGTGGGTGGGGAGGGAGGGAGGGGGGGGGGAGGGGGGCGAACCGTGCGTAGGGCCACGCAGCATGATGGGTGTTGGGCAAGGGTGTGTTTATTATCTGTGATTGGTCTCTGTAGGCCACAACCTTGGTCTGTATGTCTAATGCGTTTGTCTGAGATTGTTATAGAGCTGAGTGCTCATGCTTCTTGCATTGACTTAATGCGCAGGAGGGGGGGGGTAGGAGGGGGGGGGTGTGTGCGTGTGGGCAATAGCTGTAAGTTTGAACGTGGGGGGGTGTGCTTGTGGGCAAGTAGCTGGTAGGTTTGAACGTGGGGGGGGGTGGGGTGCTGTGGGCAAGTAGCTGGTAGTTTTGACGTTGTGTGCGTGGGGGCAAGTAGCTGGTGAGTTTGACCGTGGGGGGGGGTGTGCTTGTGGGCAAGTAGCTGGTAGGTTTGGACTGTGGGGGGGGGGGGGGGGTGTGCGTGTGGCAAGTAGCTGGTAGTCCATAATGCCGGTAGCCATAATTAGCCAAGCGCTCCCAGTTTCAACCTCACAGTCACAAGCCGTGGCGGGAGGGGAAGGGCGAGGGAGAGATCGGCTGTTGCCGCTATAGTCCTATCTCTATCCCTGCCAGGACTGCACATCCGGTTCCGGTGGCAACTGGCATCCGGAGGCCGGAGCATCGCGGGATTTCCTGTGTCCGGACGGGTGTGCCCCATCCAAGATGGCCGTCTCGCTGCTTCCGGTGACGTCCTTCCGGGTGCCATCATTGAGTCGCCGGACGTCGGGGGAAGCGGATGTCTCCTCGTGGGCTCTTCCCGCCAAACGACCTTCACTTCCGGTAGGTGCTGGTGATCCCTCCATGCGGTCTGGCGGCGCCATCTTCTTGGTCTTGCGTGTCACGGGGATTTCCTGGAATTCTTTTCCCTCGTTACGACCGGCACTTCAGGTAAGAGGATGCCGCTTTGGCTCCGCGTCTATTATTCTTCTTTTAGGAGCAGTTATCCAGAGATCTCCGGTCAGTGCTGGGACGTCTGCAGTGCATTTTGTGCACTTTTTCAGGGTAGTTCTGGCAAGAGTCAGGGAAAAACTAGGGCCTAACTGTGGCCAACTCAACTTTGTCCTTTAGGGCGCCGCTCTACACCTCCTCCTCCGTCGCCCGGGTCTTGCGATTTTTGGGGCTCGTAGATTTTTGCCACTCGCTCCCTGCTGTTATTTGAGACAGGGCCTTCCTCCAGACCTAGGTTGCGGAGGAACTCTGGGGCTTCCTCCGGCTCCTTCATCGAGATGGCCTTCCCATTCCGCAGGACCAGTAGTCCGAATGGGAAGGTCCACCTGTATCTTACTGCCCTGTCCCGCAGTATTTTCGTAACTGGTTGGAGCTTTTTACGGCGAGCCAGGGTAATAGTGGAGAGGTCCTGGTATAGTTGGATGGCTGTGCCTTCGAAACTGCATGCCTCGGGGCCCCGGGCTGATTGGAGCGCAGCTTCTCGGGTGCTATAATAGTGCATCCTGGCGATAATGTCTCTAGGGTGGTCGGGGGCCACTGGCCTACTCCGGAGGGCCCGGTGGCAACGGTCCATTGCCAGCTCCAACGCAGGTACCCCCGGTAACAACACAGACAGCCAGCGGGTTATAAAGTCTTTAATATCCGCCACGTCTTCAGAGATGCCTCTAATGCGGAGGTTGCTTCTGCGGTCTCTGTTCTCCGCGTCTTCCTGCCGCTCAGCCAACTCCGCTATTTGCGCCTGCAGGTGGTTTGCTCTCTTCTCAGCCTTTCTCGCTGCAGTGTTGGAGGCCGCCATGCTGTCTTCCAATGCCCCTGTGCGTTCTCCCAGGCCTTGGATTTCTTGTTTAAGCTCTTGAATTTCGGCACGGAAGAGCGACTTCATATTAGCATAGAGCCGGTCGAAGTCGCATCTTCGTACCGGGAGCTGGCCTGCCGCGTCCTCTCTCTCCTCCTCCCGATCGGAGTCGGATCCCGCTATGGAGCCCGGCGCCATTTCAGCCTCGGCCCCCCGCGTTGCGGCTCGGCTCACATACTTGCGCATGTCGCCGGTATATTTTTTTTTGGTAGGTTGTGGGGCCATCCTGATGTGTTCCCCTGTTCGTGCGTAGTATTTATTGTCGGGTAAAGTGATTTTTAAATGTTAGTCTGTCGTTGTTTTATGCGGCGGGTGCGGGAGCTCTCAGCTTAGGCTGCTACTCTCCTCGCCATCGCGCATGCGCCTCAGGACTCGTGGTTTTGCAGCAAACTCCCTCCGCATCCGGATGTAGTGCTGCGCTTCCCTTGTCCCACTCCAGACGGTGGCTGCAAAGGTTCAAAACACTGGGGGGTTTTGAGCTACGCGTTTCGCCCTTTCTTGGGCTTCCTCAGGCTCCGTAGTTAGACTATGGTCCAGTGGGCAGGGCGCATGGGTCAGGTTGATGCCCAGGCCACTTAGAATACCTGGGAAACACCCATAATTTGGGGCCACTGTGTCTGGTCTCTGACTCCAAGGTGTCACTAGCCTGACATCTGCTGTGCATTAGTATGCCAGTATTGTATACATTATGGGTCTCTGGGTCTTTTCATAATTGACACTCTTTTAGACAGGGGGACTCTAAATTTGTGAGAGCCCTTTGAGGCTCCGCCATAAAAATAACTACAGCCCTTTGAGGCTTGGTCATAAAATACCGAAGCTCATTCACCCATATCACAGCTGGATGTCCAAGTAATTCCTGCTTGGACTTACAAAAAAAAAAATACCTCCTGCCTTACATTTAAGATCTGCCATCATTTGTCGGTTAGAGGGTATGGCAAGCAATGCATCTTGTCTTTTACCCTCGCAGACAGGGAATGGACTGCAAATGGGGAATAAAAGTTGCGGGGACAGGGCAACAACAGTAATGTTGGCAAATCAGGTATTAACCCTTTCCTCCCCTTCACACCTCCCCCACTCAAGAATCAGGGAGTGCCCTGACCACCCTGTCCGGTGGCTGGGCTGACCTGCTAGCTCTTGAAGTTAGTAAGTCCTGAGGGCTGTCCTGGCGGGAAAGGCCATCAGCATTACCATGCTCACTTCCCTTCTTGTGCTGGATGGTGAAGTTCCACTCCTGTAAGGCAAGACTCCAGCGCAAACGTTTAGCATTATCCCCCGACACCCTCTGTAACCAACTCAAAGGATTGTGGTCAGTTATTACTGTGAAATGTCTGCCATACAAATAAGGCTGTAACTTCTTTAGAGCCAGACACTCCTTCTCAATGGTGGCATAGGCCACCTCTCTGGGCAGCAGTTTGCGACTTAGATATACTACTGGGTGCTCATCGCCCTCCTCCCCCACTTGGCTTAGTACAGCCCCAATGCCAAAGTCTGAGGAATCAATCTGCACCAGGAACTTTTTTGCATAGCCTGGAGCAGCAAGTATAGGAGCGCTGTCTAGTGCAGTCTTTAATGCCTGAAACGATACCTCACAGGCAGGAGACAAGACTACCAGCACAGACTGTCGCTTCTGGGCCAAGTCAGTCAGGGGTTTAGCAATGGCGCTATACTGAGGGACAAACTTTCTGTAGTAGCATGCGGTGCCTAGGAAAGCCATAACTTGCTTCTTGGTTTTGGGAACGGGCCACTGCACTATAGCTTCCACCTTAGCTGCTTCTGGCTTAAGATGCCCGCCACCCACTCTGTGCCCTAGGTACAATACCTCTGCCATCCCTACTAAGCACTTGGTGGGTTTCAACGTGAGTCCCGCTTCCCTAATCTTGGCTAGCACCGCAGCTACATGCATTAAGTGTGAGTCCCACGAATTATTAAAGACAGCAATGTCGTCTAGGTATGCCCTTGCAAACCCTCCAGCAAGCGGTTGACCAGGCATTGAAAGGTAGCCGGTGAATTTTTCATCCCGAATGGCATCACTAGAAATTCATAGAGGCCACTTGGGGTAATAAATGCAAACTTCTCTCTAGCCTCCTGGGTCAAAGGGATCTGCCAGTACCCTTTACTGAGAACCATAGTCGTCAGATACCTTGCCCCCGCGAGTTCATCTAACAACTCATCCATGCGGGGCATGGGGTAGGCATCTGACACCGTGCCCGCATTGAGCTGCCGGTAGTCCACACAGAACCGGGTGGTACCATCCTTCTTAGGCACCAGGACTACCGGACAAGCCCAAGGGCTCTGGAACGGTACAATTACCCCTAGGGCCAACATCTCTTCTACCTCCCTCTCTATACTGCCCTTCACCTCTGCTGACACTCTATAAGCGTGCTTATGCAGAGGTCTCAGATCCCCTGTCAGCATTGGGTGTTCTGCAATGTGTGTCTTCCCTGGCTTGTCTGAAAACAGAGCCCTATACTTCTCTAGCATAGCCCTGGCATCTGCTCTCTGCCTGACACTCAGCTGAGCCCCTATCTCCACCTATTCTATGGTACCTCCCTGCCTAGCCTCCCCCAGGAGATCAGGCAGAGTATTGCTCGCCAGATCCCCGATCGGTGGGCTGCAATGGCCAGCACCGATGCCACACTCGGTGCTATGTACTCCTTCAGCATGTTGATGTGATAAGTCTTATTTCTCCCTGTCTCAGCATCTACCTGTACAACATAGTTGCACTCATTCATCTTTCGCAGTACCTGATACGGTCCCGACCAGGCAGCCATTAATTTGTTCTTCTGAATGGGCTTGAGAACAAGTGCCTGCTGTCCTGGGATGAATTCTCTGCTACGGGCATTCTGATCATACTAAGTCTTCTGCTTGGTCTGAGCAGCCCTAAGGTTGTCCTGTGCCAACCCCATGAGCATCTCTAACCGGTCTCTGAGATCTATCACATACTGAAGCACAGACGCATCAGTAGTGGTAGTGTATATAAGGCACAGCACTGCCCAAAGTTAGTGTGTTGGAGGGAGAGCGGTAGAGAGAGTTAAAGGAATGAGCCTGTGTTGAGACTTTGGAAATGAAGGGCCCACTAGTGCAGTAACTAGTGGCCCATTTCTACATAAAGTAGCATCAAGCCTGAAAAGGCCACACTGTGTCCAGGGACCTGGCACAGGGGTGATCTCCCTGCGGGGAGAGGGGATCCCACTCCATTGGGAGGGCGTACCTTTTCAGGGGACAGCACGGCGAGATGTGTGGCTGAGCTAACCGCTGCAAGGGGCAGTCTGTTCACATCATCATCAATAAAGATGCCCTGTTCAAAGACAACCCCACTGTGTGAGTGTGAAGTTACCCTCCAGTGGAAGTCACCACCAAGAAGGAGTTCCTCATTAGAACCATCTCCCTGCGGACGCAGAGATCCTGATGAGGTAGAGGCGCTGCACGTGATATAGGTAGGACTCGCACCCACTACCTCAGCTGCCTGTCTGGAGTGACAATCCCCTAATACCATCATGCGTAGACTCAGGAGTCCTGTTGCCTTCAGGTGCACCACCAGACACGACCATGTAATGGGGGCTGGTTAGGCCACGGGCCAATATGAGATTGGATGGGTCAGACTAGAGGGAATACCCGTTACACCTACTTACAGCAAGGCTGAAATGTTAAAGCCCATAGAAAAGCTGGCCTTGAAATCAGACCAGGAACCTCTGCAAAGAGTGGAACAGCACGACCTCCAAGGCTCCACACTGGCGGGACGACCACTGCTGCCACACACGCAGACCCACAAGGTTGGTGAGAGGTGCCACAAGGTAGAACCGCAACTCCACGCTGCTGGGAGAATCACCGACGCCGCATACACAGACCCACTGGTCACGTGGTGTGCCGGTGAAGTCACAGAACAGCGCAAGAGCAGGGGGAGAGCCTGGACAGGCAATAGAGCTCAGAGAGCTAGGAGGCAGCGTCTGATAAGGACACCATTCAAATGGAAAGGATGATAAGGGTCAAGAGCTAATAAACCACCCTACGCGTTTCGTGACGGAAGTCACTTCATCAGGGGCATGATGGGAATGAAAACATGCTGGCATATATATACTACAGCACTAATTAAAACCAATTAATGGAATAATGGCATAACAATATAAAAATCAATACAAGTCAATCTTAACAGTGATAAAACTAAAAAACAACATAGAACTAATACACATAAAAACATGGATGAAAGTAATAATAACAATAACAAAACAATAAAAAACAATGACACTGAGACCTCATAGAGCCCATCAACGCTTGACAAACCTATCTTAAGGGAGCAGTATCCAAAAATGAATTTATTATCAAAGGCTCTAAAAATATTAGATCTGGGGATGGAATATGATCAATCGCCCCAAAGTATTAGAACTGCCAGTACCAACAAACAGCGGAATTATATAAATATTTAAATGTGAGACACATACTATTTAGAATATATAATTATTCATTTTTATTATTTAACCAAAAAAGCTGAAAGGTCAAAATCGATGTTAAGACCATTGGGAGATAATGTTTTTAGTTCATATATCCAATATGACTCACGTTTACTGATTCCATTTATTTTATCTCCTCCTCTCCAATTACCCGGATAAATTTCAATGGCTTGGCCTTTAAGGCCTTTGGGGTTTTGCTGGTGATGGATTAAAAAATGATGTGACACACTATGGGTAGTTAACCCTTTCCTAATTTTGTACACATATTCGTAAATGCGTCTCTGATAGGATCTCCCCGTGCGGCCAACATATTGTAGCCCACAGGGGCACTTTAGTAGGCAGATGACAACACAGAGAGGCAGTCAATATAAGAGCGAATGTTATATATCCGACAAGTTACATTGGAAATAAAAGTGACTTGATTAGAACTGTATTTACAGGCTGTACAATTCGTACAGATAAAAAAACCTTTTTTACAGGGTTCCACACCTAATGTCTTGTTTAAATTGGGGTAACTTGGGGCTAGCCTGGATTGTAAATTAGAGGCTTTTTTGAAAACAATTGAAGGTTTAGGGGGAAGGATTTGGGCCAAGGTTGGATCTCTCAGAAGAATTGGCCAGTGTTTACACAAAACCCGCCTAATATCGGGTGCCATAGAGTTGTACATAGTTGCACTCGTTCATCTTTCGCAGTACCGGATACGGTCCCGACCAGGCAGCCATTAATTTGTTCTCCCGAATGGGCTTGAGAACAAGCACCTGCTGTCCTGGGTTGAACTCTCTGCTACGGGCATTCTGATCATACCAAGTCTTCTGCTTGGTCTGAGCAGCCCTAAGGTTGTCCTGTGCCAACCCCATGAGCATCTCTAACCGGTCTCTGAGATCTATCACATACTGAAGCACAGACACATCAGTAGTGGTAGTCTCCCCTTCCCATCCCTCACGGAATAGGTCCAGAGGTCCCCGTACCCTGCGACCATATAGCAGCTCAAAGGGAGAGAAGCCTGTGGATTCTTGCGGTACCTCTCGGTACGCAAACAGCAAATGCTGCAGGTGAATCTCCCAGTCTTTTCCCTCTGCCTCTATAAATGTTCGCAGCATCTGCTTCAGGGTACCATTGAACCTCTCACATAGTCCATTGGTTTGGGGGTGGTAAGGGGTCGTGCGCTGGTCCTTCACCCCGCACGCTTCCCAGAGACACTGGAGCAATTCACTCATGAACTGCGACCCCTGATCGGTTAGGATCTCACTAGGGAAACCTACCCTAGAAAAAATGGCTAACAGAGTTTTAGCTACTGCCCTAGCATCAATACTGGCAAGCGCTACCGCCTCAGGGTACCGGGAGGCAAAATCCACCACCGTGAGAATGTAGTGCTTTCCTGACCAGCTGGGAACCATGAAGGGTCCCACGAGGTCCATAGCTACCCGCTGAAAGGGTTCCCCTATTACCGGTAACGGGTTCTGGGGTGCCTTCACACGGTCACCAGCCTTACCTACTCGCTGGCAGGCATCACAGGATCGGCAGAATTCTGCCACTGCACTGGATGCCCCTGGCCAGTAGTAACACTACAACAGCCAGACTCGAGTCCGAGCGACCCCCAGATCCCCCACAACAACTGCTGCCTATATTCCCGGGGTGCCACTAGCTGTCTCTTCCCTGTCCATACCTCATCTAACCCGGTGGTCCCTTGCTCTCTGTATAGGAGCCTGCGGTGCCACAAGAATTAATCAGACTCCTTGCTTGGCTTAGACTCGGACGCCCGCAGTCTCATGCCCTCCAAGCTGGGATCAGATCGCACCGCATCCCTAAACTGGGCACCTAAATCTGGCCACCCCCCCGGTCACATCTGAGTCATGGGGACAGGGAACAGGTACAGGGAACAGTAAGTCAGTTTCAGAAAGCGACTGAGTCTGGATTACTTGTCTGGTCTCTGCAGAGACTGCTGGAACTTTAGGTCCCAAATGCAGGGGGACAGGGGCTGGTTCTGCTGTGATCCTTGCTGACTGGCTCCTGGTGATCACTGCAACAGGTGCCAGCTCAGTGGTAAAAACACAGGTAACGTGTCATAGGTCGTTACCCAGCAAGACCTCAGCATCTAACCCAGGCAAAACCCCCACCTCCCTCATGCCACATCCGGCACCCCAGTCCAAAAAGACCCGGGCAACCTGGGGTGACCATGGTCCTCCGTCTGGCATGGTCACTTGCATCCCGGTGTCCGGGAGCAAATCTTCTGGCCGCACCATATCAGGGCGAACCAGAGTCACGGTGGCACCGGAGTCTAGCAAGCCGTCCACCTGCCGGACTTCGATGGTCACCTTCCACAGATGCTTCTGCCGGACATCGTTGGGCTGCATCCCGACTGGAGCAACCTGATGTCCCCCGCTTTCCGCTGCTGGTCCTGAGGTGGCAAGTGCAGTCTCTCCACTGGGCATCCCTCTGTGGGCTGGTTCCACCGCTGTACTTGGCTCCTCTGTGTGTGCCAGTCGCACACGGGCGACCGGCCTCACAGCTGGTGAGTGTTGCCCCTACTGGGGTCCCTTGGACCAGTCCCGGTCCGGACAATCTGGCCTGAGATGTCCAACTTTATTGCATGAATAACACCGCCTCTCATGCTTGAACTCTGCAGCCTTGGGTGCGCTGTTTGCTGCCGCAGGCTGGTGTGTCCACGGAGGGGTAGTCTTAGTGCCCTGGGCCACACGGCCTGCTCCTTCGGGTGCTACAGGGTCCTTCATTGCAACTTGGCTGGCCACATACTCATCTGCCATTCTCGCTGCATCCTCATAGGTCTTAGGTTTATGGTCATAGACCCACCCCCTCACATCTGTGGGAAGCTGCTGCAGCAGCTGCTCTTGGAAGAATAAGTCCAGCAGGGTATGGAATTTTGTAACCACATTCCCCTCCACCCACTGAGTCCCGTGCAGAGCCATCCTACTGGCATAGGTGCTGTATGACTCTCCGGGGAGTACAACCCCCGTCCGGAACTTGCCCCTGTAAGATTCTGGGGTCATGGCATACTGGGTTAGCAGCTTGCTTTTCACATGACCGTAGTCATCGGCATCCACGTGTGGAATACCCATCACAGTCCGTTTGGCTTTGCCAGATAACAGTGGTCGCAGTCTGACCACCCAGTCCCTTCTTGTAATTCGGAACCGGGAACACTGCGTCTCGAAGTCATTCAGGAACGCATCAAGGTCATCTGTGCCATCCATGAACTTGTTGAAGCTGTGATGATCCGCCCAGGAAATACCTTGTTCCCCGTTTTCAAGGTAGGAGTTGTGGGTTCTTCCGAGCACTGCTGTCAGGAGCTGTACCCGCTCCGCAATGCTAACAGCCGTTCCCCATGTAGCCAGAAGTGCAGTGAGCCCAGGGAAGGCACGCTCGGCAGCCGAAGCTGCTACCTCGTCCGCAACCCCTGGCACCAAGCCACCCACGACCGGGGGGTCACTAGCACTCTCTCATGTCCTTGCAGCCCCGGAGCAGTAAGTCAGTAAGCCATACCCCGCACATTTCTCCACAACTTTCTCTCTGGTCCACGACCTGAACCTTCCTGAGCGATCGCTCATGGTGCCTTCGGGGTATGGGTGAAGGGAACAGTGAAGTCTCTCGTGCTCTTTAGAAGTGTGTGTCAGTTGCTACTTGTCTGAGGAGCTCGCAAGCTACCAGGTCCTCACTATATTACAGAGCCCGCAGGAAACTGCAATATAGGTTCAATCAGTATACCACCAGCTGCCACCAGTTTTTTAAAAGTTTGTCACGATGACACCAACTTTTATCAACACATTTATATTTCTGGGTACTTGATTGAACAGAACATTCACCCATATCACAGCTGGATGTCCAAGTAATTCCTGCTTGGACTTACAAAAAAAAAATACCTCCTGCCTTACATTTAAGATCTGCCATCATGTGTCGGTTAGAGGGTATGGCAAGCAATGCATCTTGTCTTTAACCCTCGCAGACAGGGAATGGCCTGAAAATGGGGAATGAAAGTTGCGGGGACAGGGCAACAACAATAATGCATGGCAAATCAGGTATTAACCCTTTCCTCCCCGTCACACCTCCCCCACTCAAGAATCAGGGAGTGCCCTGACCACCCCGTCCGGTGGCTGGGCTGACCTGCTAGCTCTTGAAGTTAGTAAGTCCTGAGGGCTGTCCTGGTGGGAAAAGCCATCAGCATTACCATGCTCACTTCCCTTCTTGTGCTGGATGGTGAAGTTCCACTCCTGTAAGGCAAGACTCCAGGGCAAAAGTTTAGCATTATCCTCCGACACCCTCTGTAACCAACTCAAAGGATTGTGGTCAGTTATTACTGTGAAATGTCTGCCATACAAATAAGGCTGTAACTTCTTTAGAGCCCACACTATGGCCAGACACTTCTTCTCAATGGTGGCATAGGCCACCTCTCTGGGCAGCAGTTTGTGGCTTAGATATACTACCGGGTGCTCATCGCCCTCCTCCCCCACTTGGCTTAGTACAGCCCCAATGCCAAAGTCTGAGGCATCAGTCTGCACCAGGAACTTTTTTTTTCATAGTCTGGAGCAGCAAGTATAGGAGCGCTGTCTAGTGCAGTCTTTAATGCCTGAAACGATACCTCACAGGCAGGAGACCAGACTACCAGCACAGACTGTCGCTTCTGGGCCAAGTCAGTCAGGGGTTTAGCAATGGCGCTATACTGAGGGACAAACTTTCTGTAGTAGCCTGCGGTGCCTAGGAAAGCCATAACTTGCTTCTTGGTTTTGGGAACGGGCAACTACACTATAGCTTCCACCTTAGCTGGTTCTGGCTTAAGATGCCCGCCACCCACTCTTTGCCCTAGGTACAGACCCTTGCCATCCCTACTAAGCGGTGGGTTTCAACGTGGAGTCCCCGCTTTCCCTAATCGCAGCACCGCAGCTACATGCACTAAGTGTGAGTCCCACGAATTATTAAAGACAGCAATGTTGTCCACTTGGTTGCTGCTGTACTGGAACAAGTCTTGCATCTTTACATCATGGATTAAAATTCAGGAGGGAATCCTTGGGAAGCCACAGTTATAGACTGCCCAAAGTTATCTTTAACATGTGGACCCAATCCCCTCGTGGGAACAAAAAAAACCACGAATAGCCAAGTGACCCACAATTCATAAGACCGATCAAAAGGGCTGTCCGGTGGGCAGGGCGCATGGGTCAGGTTGGCGCCCAGGCCACTTAGCATACCTGGGAAACACCCATAATTTGGGGCCACTGTGTCTGGTCTCTGACTCCAAGGTGTCACTAGCCTGACATCTGCTGTGCATTAGTATGCCAGTATTGTATACATTATGGGTCTCTGGGTCTTTTCATAATTGACACTCTTTTAGACAGGGGGACTCTAAATCTGTGAGAGCCCTTTGAGGCTCTGCCATAAAAATAACTACAGCCCTTTGAGGCTTGGTCATAAAATACCGAAGCTCATTCACCCATATCACAGCTGAATGTCCAAGTAATTCCTGCTTGGACTTACAAAAAAAAATACTTCCTGCCTTACATTTAAGATCTTCTATCATGTGTCGGTGAGAGGGTATGGTAAGCAATGCATCTTGTCTTTAACCCTCGCAGACAGGGAATGGCCTGCAAATGGGGAATAAAAATGGCAGGGACAGGGCAACAACAGTAATGCATGGCAAATCAGGTATTAACCCTTTCCTCCCGGTCACAGCATGCACCAACCTAGCACCTCTACCTCTTAGCATACTGGCTCCAGGCTCCACATTGTCTGAGCTCTGGCAAATGGTGGCCAGATAGCCCTGTGTTAGCCCAGGATGGAGGTACTCAAGTATAATTGCAGTTCCCCTCCTTGTCTAAAACCTTGGCATCCCTGAGGATTTCAAGTCCGGACTCCGCACAGACCCATTGGCACCAAACTTGGTAGCCATCTGGTCCCTCGGAATCCAGGACTTGGTAATCCCACAGTTCATTGACAGGTTTTTCAGTACATACACAGATTAAACATAGCTCTTTAATAAAAATATACTGGTCCCTGTAGTGACAAAAATGTGTAAGTCCCCGTTCTGGTGTCAGGGATGGAATAAGGGGATATACTGCCTAGACTTATTAGCCTCATCCCTCCCACACTCTAGAAATGACTTTAAACTTTTTTTTTATAACTTACATTTATTAGTTTTCACAATGTTACAATACATGCGTCCATACATCTTGTAATGATTTTCACAACATTGAACACGTGTAACTCCCCATTTTCTAGTGAAAATATAATATCAAACACTCCTATGCGGAGGGGGTTGGGGAGGGAGTGAGGGGGGGTGGGGGACACCTACTTCTGCAGCTTCTTTCCTTGGTCACCGCCTCACCTTGTTCTCACCTGTGACTACGACCATCTATATTCCTACTCGGTGTCGCTTAGATTAACTACAATCTAACCCAAGCCCCTCCGTCCCGCCTCCTACATCAACAGGAGAACGCACTTGCCACTATTAGAGCCAGATTGTGGACCTGTCCACCCTGGGATGTCTGTTTGGTCTAGCCACTGTGTCCAGAACTTTTATGGTAATTTTTGCCAGTATCGTTAGGAGACTTGTCAATTTCTCCATCTGGCAGGTATGCCAAATCGTTCCGAATTTTGGGGATTGACTGGCGATTTCGTTTTGGTTTCCATAATGCTGCGATCTCTGCGCCTCGTGGCCAATCGAATATGTCAATCAGTTTCATATCTGTTTTCAGCTATCCCCGGGTCTGCCTGTTCAACGAAATACCACGGTTTATCGGATTGTGGGGTTAAGGACCTCTGTAGCCAATTTCTATTTGCTCCCATAAGGGAGTTACCCGATGGCAAACCACAGCATATGTAACATGTCGGCCCGGGTCTCCACATTGTTTAGGGCACAATGGGAGTTATCCTGGGGAATTTTGTATAATCTAACTGGGTGTGGTACCATCTCATTATTTCTTTATATGCGTTCTCTCCTTTAATGTGGTGCACAATGAACTTTTGGAGGCCGCTTAACCATCTGCGCCACTCCTCCCTCACATGGTCACTCCCAGTCCTTTTCCCACATCAACAATATCCTAACTTTTTGTGACGTGGGAACAGCCGATCACTTACTCTATACGCACTCTGCGATGTAAGTCCCTCGTTTCCATCTGAACCGAGACAGAGCTTTTAAAAGTGTTGTCCAAAGGTTCGTGACGGATTTAATTTTGTTCCATGCGTAAAAATGACTTATGATCTGGAGAGTATCTTAAAGAATTCTGATGGGGGATCTCTTCTCTCCGATTTAGATGTTTCAACATGTTTTTGAATTGTGTTATTGCCCTCCAGATCACTGAATCTATGATAATACCTTTAGCTCGACGCAAATCGAAGGCGTCCGCCACTATTCGAACCCGGAGGCAAGTCGAATTCCCTAATGGGCTCATTAGGATCCCCCTACCTAGTTAGTGTTACATGACAGCTTGGTTGGACACTTCCAGATCTGTCGAGTGAGCCTTGGTCATCGATAAGTCAGTCCATCGGATCCAGGTCTCTTCTGCCGTGTTGTGGGGACCTTTAGCGTTGTTTAACTCACAATGGGGAGCAACACTCCTTCCTCCCAATGCCACCCACCTTGACTTTAAACTTTTAAAACAAAACACTCACACGGTGGTAGCCTGTGTTGGTTTTTAGGCTATATTACTACCCTCCTTCCTGCAGTAAGTGCTTGTGTGATGTATGCACGGTTTGCCAAGGAGTTATCATGGGTTCCTTTTACCTCCACCTCAAGCAATTTGCCACTAAGGAAGTGAAGGTAGTCACCTAGACTGTGTCCATCAAGCGACACAGAGCGGCGCCTGCTGAAGCTCCTTAGGGTCCATTGCAATTCCTATTTGTGTTCAGTGTGTGGAGAGTGGTTAGCACGTGTGAGGTAGGAGAACGAGGCACAACCCCGAAACCTGTCCTGGTTTGTCACCCAATGTCCCCGCGGGGAACTCGGCCCCTCCCTTTTCGCCAGCACGGTACGCTACCACAACAAAATTTAACGGGAGAGTTAGTTCTCCCCTTTCAGACCCTACTAGGTTCGGGGGGAGTAAGGAGGTGTTACACAGGTTGATCATATAGCTGTAGAATCTCCTGAACCCTATCCTCGTACAGGGTTCCGACCCTGGGCAACGAAATTGGGGGGTACATGGGTATCCCCATTTCACTAGGGACCAACCCTGTATTTTGCAGGCCAGAAACAATTAACCCCGTCATGCCCCTTTTAGCCTTTCAGGACTGTGCTGTCTGTCAGGAATCCTGTGGCGGTGAGCTGTCCTCGAGAACGTTTTTTTCATGGTCGGAGTTGCCCCGGCATCGCAATGTGCTTGATATATCTGATAATCCCTCACTTCTGATGATTCCCGGATCAGCTTTGTAGTATCCTGTAACCCGATCATAGCCACATTCGTTAACAGACTCTTTCATCTTTTCCCTCCGGCAAACCGCAGCCTGTAAACTCACAGTCCTAAAATCTCACGATCCCAGCACCACATTAAAGGCAAAACAACCAGTCCCGCAATCTTTATTGTCGTATAATTTTTCACAAATAACAGTCACAGCAATGCCTTTCCGACATCCTGTCCAAAGCTCTGGCACATCTAAAGAATCTCAAACAACGGTCACTGATAACCAAGTGGACCTTAACTTTTATGTAGTGAAGCCTGGTTATAACCCTTCCCATCGACAGCAAGGGGCCTTGTTGTGGTCCTGTAGGAGATGTGACAGGGGCTGTGTGCAGAGGCCTGTATGGAGAGGTGACTGGGTCTGTATGGAGAAGTGAAGAGCCTGTGTGAGAGGCCTGTATGGAGAGGTGACAGGGCCTGTGTGAACCCCTGTATGGGGGTGACAGGGGCCTGTGTGAGAGCCCTGTATGTGAGAGGTGACAGGGGCTTGTGTGGAAGAGAGCCTTCTGTAGGAATATTACAGGCCCTGTGTGAGAAGCCTGGATGTAGAGGTGACATGGCCGTGCTGAGTACCCTGTAAATGGAGAGATGACACCAGGGCCGTGTGTAGAGCTCTGCTATGGAGAGGTGACAGGGCCTGTGTAAGCCCTGTATGGATGAGGTGACAGGGGCCTGTTGATGAGCCCCTGTTATGGAGAGGTGACAGTCCGCCTTGGAGAGGCCTGTCTGGAGAGGTAAGGGCCCTGTGTGGATAGGCCCTGTATCGGAGATGGGACAGGGGCCTTGTGAGATGCCTGTATGGAGTAGGTGACAGGCCTGTGTGAGAGCCTGTATGGAGAGGTGACAGGGGCTTGTGTGAGAGGCCCCTTTGTCATGGTAGAGCGTGACAGGGGCTTGGTGAGAGCCCTGTTGGAGAGGTGACGGGAACCTGTGTGAGAGCCCTGTATGGAGAGTGACAGGGACCTGTGTGATAAGCCCTGTATGGAGAGCGTGCACAGGGGCCTGTGTGATAGCCCTGTTGGAGTAGGTGACAGGGACTATGTGTGGAGGCCCTGTATGGAGATGTGACAGGCCCTGTGTGATAGCCCCTGTATTGGAGTGGTGACATGGGCCCTGTGTGAGATGGCCGTATGGGAGGTTGACAGGGACCCTATGATACGGCTCTGTATGGAGAGTTGACAGGGGCTCTTGTGGGGCGCCCTGTAAATGGGAGAGGTGACAGGCGCCTGTGTAGAGGCCTGGTAGGGATAGTGACAGAGGACCCTGTGTGAGAGGCCTTTAGATGGAGAGGTGACAGGGGCCTGTAATGAGCGGTGACAGGTCCCTGTGGGGCAGCCCTGTATGGAGATGTGACAGGACCTGTGTGGAGGCCTGTATGGTAGGTAACAGGGACTGTGTGATAGCCCTGTATGGATAAGTATGACCTGGTGGCCGGTCTGAGAGTCCCTTCATCTAAAGGTTGCCAGGGACCCTGTTGATATCCTGTAATGGAGAGGTTGACAGTGCCTGTATGTAGAGGTGACAGGAGCCGTTTGAGAGGCTTATATGGAGAGGTGTACATAGGCCCTGTTCTTGATGTTACGTAGGCCTGTATGTCAGAGGTGACAGGGCCCTGTGTGACGGAGTCCTGTATGGAAGGTGACAGGGTCGATTGTGAACAGCCCTGTATGGAGAGGGTGACCGGGGGCCTTTTGTGAGAGTCCTGTATGGAGGGTGACACGCATATAAAGCAAAAACTGATGTATAGGAGCCCTGTATGGGAGAGGGACGGGGCCCTGTGTGATAAGCCCTGTTGGAGTGTGACGGACCTGTGTGAGAGGCCTGTATGGGAGGTGACAGGGACCTTTATGAGAGTGCCTGTATTGATCGAGTGACAGGCGTTCATTGTGAGAGCCCTGTATGGAGTCTGACAGGGCCCTGTGTGAAGAGGCCTGTTGGATAGTTGAACACTGGACCTGTGTGAAGGGCCTGTAGGAGACGTGACAGGACCTGTGTGAGAGCCGTAGGGACGCGTTGACATGGGCCTCGTACTGGAGACGCTTGACAGGAGCCTGTGTGAGAGTCGGCCGGTGCATGGAGAGTGACCAGGGGCCTGTGTGAGAGGCCTGTAGAAGGTGACAGGGGCCGTGTTATGCCCTGTATGAGCTGAGGTCTGACAGGGGCCTGTGGTGTGAGCCCTGTTGGAAGGTGACAGGGACCTGTGTGGAGTCCGTATGGAGAGGTTACAGGGCCTGTGTGAGAGGCCTTATGGAGAGGTGAGACGGGGCCTCGTGTGAGAGCCCTGTATGGTGGAGGTGTACAGGGTCCTGTGTGAGACCCTGCCCTATGATAGGGTGACAGGGGCCCTGTGTGAGACGGCCCTGTGGAGAGTTACAGAGCCCTTTGTTAGAGGGCCTGTATGGACGAGGTGAAAGAAGGGCCTGCTGTGATAGCCCCTGTATGGAAGGTGCAGGGGACTGTGTGATCTAGCCCCTGTATGGGAGATGTGTGACAGTTCCCTGGTGTGAGAGTCCTGGATGGAGAGGTGACAGGACCTGTGGTGGATTCCCGTATGGAGAGGTGACAGGGGGGCCTTTGTGTGATAGCCCCCTGTTAATTAGAGAGGTGACATGGTGCGGTGTGGAAGGCCTGTTAGTGATAGGTGACATGATATTGTGGGTGAGAGCCCTGTTATGGAGAGTGACAGGGGCCTGTGGTGAGAACTGTAATCGGAGAGGTGACCATGATACTGTGTGAGAGCTCTGTAGGAGAGGTGACAGGGTCTCTTTTGTGAGCCCTGTAGGGAGAGGTTACAGGACCGTATGTGAGGCCTGTATTGAGAGGTGACAGGGCGCCTGTCTGGTGAGAGCCCTGTAGGGAGAGGTGACAGGGGTCT
>WSYH01003198.1:48589-71140 GCA_036426205.1 Ascaphus truei
TCCATCTCACACAGCCCTGTCACCGCCTCTCCATACAGGCTCTCACACAGTGCCCCTTTCCCTCTCCATACAGGGCTTAACACATGCCCCTGTCATCTCTCCTACAGGGCTCTCACACGGCCCCTGTCACCCCTCTACCAGCAGCCTTCTCACAGCCTGCCCCTGCAGCCTCTCCATCCCGGCCTCTCACACAGCCCCTGTCACCTCTCCATACAGGCCTCTCACCCAGAGCCCCTGTCACCTCTCCATACAGTGGTCTCACAAAGACCCCTTGTCACCTCTCCATACAGGGCTCTCACACACAGGTCCCATCCCCTCTCAAACAGGGCTCTCCTCCACAGGGTCCCTGTCACCTCCTCTCCATACAGGGCTCTCACCAGCCCTGTCACCCTCTCTCATACAGGGCTCTCACACAGGCCCTGTCACCTCTCCATACAGGGCCTCACACGGTCCCTGTCACCCTCTCCATACGGGGTCTACACAGGCCCGTGTCATATCTCCATACAGGCCTCTCACACACAAGGTCCCCCTGTCACCCTCTCCATACGGGGTCTCACACAGACCCCTTCACTCTCCATACAGGCCTCTCACACAGGCCCCTGTCACCCCTCAGAAGAGCTCTCCTACTCCTCAGCCCCTCCCACCTCTCCATACAGGCCTCTCACACAGCCCCTGTCACCCTCTCCATACAGGCCCCTGTCACCTACTCCATACAGGCCTCTCACACTATCCCTGTCCACCTCTCCATACAGGGCTCCCACACAGGCCCCTGTCACCGTCTCCATACAGGGCTTCCAACACATTATCCCGTCACTCACCTCTCCATCAGGCCTCTCACAACAGACCCCTTGTCACCCTCTCCCTACAGCGCTCTCACACAGGCCCCTGTCACCATCTCCATACAGGGACTCCACACGCCCTGTATGGAGAGGTGACAGGGGCCTGTGTGAGAGGCCTGTATGGGGAGGTGACAGGGACCTGTGTGAGAGGCCTGTATGGAGAGGTGACAGTGCCCTGTGTGAGAGGCCTGTATGGGGAGGTGACAGGGACCTATGTGAGAGGCTTGTATGGAGATCCAAGACACATCTCTTGATTGAGTTCCTTGGAGAGATTGGTGGATAGAGGCCAATTTCCCACAGACCTGTGGCTGTTGGGCTGTTATGAACCTTGGGCTGAGTGGACAGGAGGCCCACAGCCCTGTCCGAGTACTTTGTCCCATGGAACTGCTGGGAAGTTACCCAAATACCCGGGGTGGTTTGTACGGATTATTAAGGCTCCATTTGTGCCACTCACAGAGGACTAAAAGAGCCCGGATCCCTTTGCTGAGGCGGTATCCTGGGGGGATTGGGATCAATGCGGATTTTATGTATCTTTGCCCCTTTTATATTTCTTTCCGGATGGTTGGATTTATGTACAGCAGGGCCCCGCTTCTCGGCACTCCGCTTTCCGGCGATCCGCCGATACGGTGGTGCCAAGAAGGGGGCCGCCATGTCCACGCATGCGCAGAGCAGGCCGGCCCGGGGTCGCGCATGCGCGGAATGGAGGGGATTCCTTCTGTTGCGCAGGCGCAGAACGGCGCATTGCCGGTCTGCGCATACGTACCTAATGAAAATCGGCGGTTCCACTTTCCGGCAATTTTTGCTTTACGGCTGCTCCTCAGAACGGAACCCGCCGTGTTAGTGGGGCCCTCCTGTATTACCAATGTTATATTTGAAACCCAAAGTTTATTTGCTCCCCTGTAGTCGGACTGCGCCTCGTGCAGCCCCTGGGGGCTAGTATAGGGCTGAGCCTACTCTCTAGGGCTCTGGTGGCAGCGGATACCTCAGGGATGTGGCCACAGATTGGGGACCTCTTTGGGTGAGGTAAACCCTGTTCCATGAGAAGCACCTTACTGCACATTGACTGGAATGAGATCTGCCTTATATCAGAGGACTGCTTAGTAAATAAGGCCCAGTACGTTTTACTGAAAACACATTGTGCATCTCATGTCCTTGTATGTGCACCATTAAACATTCAGGAGATATATATATATATATTTAGTCACAAATACAGACATAACATAAGGCAGAGTGAAATATTTTATTATTCTGAGCGTCCAGAAAGACAATTCGATAGGAAACCGATATGAAAAGGAATATTTGCAGCTTTATTAAATGCAGAGCGGGATCAAAGCTTTTTGTAGGGTAAATCTCTTGCTAACGCCTCCCTTCTTTAGGACAATGCATGATTAGCAGGACTGTCAGTCACCGCTGAGAAGAGCAAAGTCACACCCAGAATGCATAGCCTGCCGAGACCGGAGACTGCGTGTCGCTGCTATCTTCCCAGCACAGGATTAAGTGGGAACAGTTGGCAGGTGAGCACCAAAAGTTAAAGGTGATAGAAGAAACTGAGACGTCTCTACAGGTTGGTGCAATAGCTGTAATCTCCCTAGGAGGAGTATACTGTAGATAGAGAGGCAGCCTCAAGCTGAAGGTATGTGCTGCAGGGTTTAGCTGTGGGTGGGTTGGGCTGTTGCTGCTGTTGTACTATTATAGCTTAAAAATGTATACATTATTTACTTAATAATATCGCGCAGCTGAACCATTAATCTGTGATTGAGTGAAGTGCCAGTTATGTGAGTGCTGGGGCTCTGGGCCTCCAGTCCAAGACATGTTTCTATATGACTTGTCTATAGCATCTGCCACCTATTGCTATTACTCTGAAATAATCACAGCAATAACAATTATTAATATTCCAGACAGTTTCCTACTGTCCATTATTTATAGGGTAAAATACCTGGTCCTCCACATTGAGTTTCTATCATTCTCTGACTAGCATCACAAACCCTACATTATTTACCTACTAAAAGTTATAGATAAACCATTAACAACCAGGCATTCCCCTGTGCCTGACTGGAGTGCATAATAAGGGTAGTGTTACTATAGTCAGTATAGTACCTTGTCAGGGTGGAGTGGGGTCTGGCCAAGTCTTGGTCCTGGATATGTTTCGGGTTGTTGTACATTAACTTGTTCCTATCAGCCAGTTATTGATATTACTCTGATTTTTAACGGCGGATTAATCCACCAGATTCATCCGTTGTACCTTTTTCTTACATTTTTCTTACATTACTATAGCGGATTACAAATAAACACGGTCCGTGGGATCGATTTTATGTTAAACCCGATGTCGGATTATTTAAACTCCGAGAACCTGACCTCATGGAGGTTTTTTAAATAATCTGCACGGATTAAAGTTGGAAGAAAGCCAAGGTGGATTGAACTCACGGATCGGATTTTGGGTGAAAAACCTTGTGAAAACTCTGGAAAGGGATTTGGACTTGTGTTCCTTGTTGCTATTTTGGCTTTTCCCTTTACTGATATGTGGAAAATCTGTATCCAAAATCTGTTGCCTTCCGGAGGAGATCTTTGTTCCTATAGCAAGGGAAGTACGGGGTGGAGCACTCGCCGGGACCTTGTCCTGGCTCATTGTTTTCAGGATATGCATTAGGAGTTCCATTATATTTGGTTATCCATAACTCAAAGATCCTGCAACGGAAAGGCAAAGATAACAGATATGTCTTGTTATATGTGTCAAATAAAGTCAATGTTCTCTACTGACCCACTCTCCCCTAACTCACTGACCACAAGTCTGTTCTCCACTAACCTATCCATCACTATTCGTTTCCTTACACTCTACAAACTCTCCCTCCAATGCCCCTCTCTCCACCAGCCTGTTCTCCACTAACCTATATTCCACTCTCCATCTACCTACTCTCGACAAACTCACCCTCCAATGGCCCACTCTACCAGCTCGCTCTCCACTTCCCATCTCTACCAACCTGCTTTCCAACCAACGCTCTATACTTTAACCAGATACATGTCCTGTCCTGTCCTACTCTACACATTTACCTAATACATACTCTCTAAACTTCAAATAACCGGCTGTCCACTCTAACTTTCTTTTTTCTCTACTCTCATCTAAACCTCAATTTGCAATCTACTATCTTCCTGTCTTTCATCCTCAATTTGCTCCTAATCCTGACCTACACCCTCTTAGAAACATAGAAGTTGACATTAGAAAAGAACCACGTGACACGCCTAATTTGCCATTTTCCTGTCTGGTATAAAACTTCAGACCTCCATCCCTTGTCTTCCTTTCATACTTAGAATAACCTTATGTCTATCACAATACGTTTATCATTCCCTAACTGAATTATTTTCAACCACCTCTGTTAGAAGGTTATTCCACATATCCACTACCCTTTCTTTACCTCCTCACATTTCCCCTAACTCTGTCACCCTCCCGCTTCCGCACAGTGACCTCTTGTTCTAGCACTTCTCTTTATGAAACATGCTTTCCTCTCTAATATTTAGCCATTTCCTCTTCCTGTCCTCATGGAATCAACTGTACCTCCCTCAGGCAAATCCGGCTGAGGAACATTTCTTTACGTTCAGTTACAGCCGAGGAAGTATCTACAAAGGGTTTAAACAGCTGAGTTGATTTGTGCTGAAACTTACTTGTCAACGTAGGAATGGTGCAGGACAAATATTGGGTCATTGCTGGATATTGAGACTTGGCTCATGGTCCCTCCCATGTACACGTGGACTAGATTATGCATGTTTCTTTCTAAGGTCGTCCCATCGGATGCCCTCAGGAACCCTGAGGAAAGAGAGAACACAGACACATCAAGAGCCAGTTTGTATCATGTCCCAAACTTACTGATCCCATCCCCGTCACTGGATCCCAGCTCTCCCTATTTCTGTCAGTAGGTTTATAAAGGAAGGTAATATAGGGACAGGAATACAACAGATAAACTGATTGATCAATATACAGTACGAGCTGGTAGAAATATTACATGGAAGTAAAAATCCATGACACATCCAGACATTTTTAACATTGATTGGAATTGGTTTCCACATATTCCAAAATGTTCAAGGGAAAATATCTGCATAGTTTATATAAAAATAGTCCAGTCCAAACACATAAATACCAACAGATTCAAAATGAGTATTTCACCTTCTAGGGCATTACGGAAGCTTCGTGTTGCTCTGCTGTTATATGGGGGTCTGTCAAAGTCTCTCCACTTGAGTGTGTCCTCCACATCTTTGAATGAGGGCAGTCTGTTAGCTACAGGGTTTGTACCAGGTTTCCTGTGCAGCATTTCCATCTGAGGGTCATTATCAGCCACCGGACAGTAAGCATCATCGTAGTTATACCCGCTGCAGATGGACTGAGGAATAGGAGAAGACACAGAGATGGTTATTCTCCTGTTGCTTATCTGCTGTTGATATAATCCTGAATACTGCAGACCATGACACATCCATGTTAATGCCCTCACAGGGCCAGTATACTGTAGGAAGAAGTTACAGGATATAAGGGTACAGAATCCATCTGGTATCTGACCTTTGAGGTTGAAGTTGATGTAACTGACTGAGTGCACCTCAGCGTAAGAGAACAAATTAGGTAGTTTGTCAACATGAGACCAACTAAGATGTTACTGGACTCTCCATCTAAACCCTGAAAGGGGCCTCTTTTCTAATCCTTTCCGTATTCATGTACTTGGGATTGATTTTATTTTCCATTGCAATCCATTTCTTTATTTCTATATTTTGCCGTTCTGATGGCCCTTTGGCCATTTTTTGGGGGAGTTATAAATTAGAAATAAAACATCACTCACCCTCCAGGAACCAAAGTAGGAATATGGGGCAAGGATCCCCTGCACATCGTTATCTCCCAGGAAGTCGTTAGTACAGATTGAGCAGTTCTTCTCTCCGCGCCAATCATAATATGGAAGAGCAAAGTCTTCATCACTGGTCAAGAGCTGGATTTGTCTCTCTAAAAAGAGGAGACCAAGACGGTGCCAGCCAGGAAAAGCAGGGCCTTGATGGGCATAGGTATGTGATTCATCAAAGGAGCTGTTCATCATGATTGGCTTCGTAGAGTAGTAATGAATCCAGGAGAAGACATTATAGATTGTAGCATCCACAAAGCGATACGTGTCTCGGTGATGTCTGTCTCCAGTGGTCATGACAACAAAGTCTTTGCTCTTTGTGGTCTTCGCTAGTGCCAAATAACTAAAGAATCTTTTCCTCTGCAGTAACGACAGCTCCCGGATCTCTCTCCGAACCACAGTCTTTTTCCGATCACATTTCTCTCCATGGAAGCCGTATCTGCAGTCACCGCAGTTGAAACCGCTGTAGTTTCCGAAGCATTCACATGTTTTGCTATAATAGTGTAGGGGCCAGCCCAGGCGGTCATCGTCATACTGGGGGACTTGACCAGCTGCAAATGGGACAAATACCACCCAGTTCCGACATTTACCCCTCCCTGAGCGGGAACCACAGGGGCTTCCATCCTCCCAGGCCGGGCAGCAGCTCTTGCTCCTTATAGCTTCATCTGTGGTGCAGGCTCTTGGGAACTGGCTGTGCACTGCGCTGAGGCAGAGGGTGAGGAAGGTACAGAGGAGAAGCATGGCTTCCTACAGCCACAAGCGACCCTATGTGTGGAGAGAGAGAGTGTGTTAAATAGAGGCCTGCCTAAGACCTCTTCTGCCCCAGGAGACAGAGGACTTGTCTGAAGCCAGTGGCATAGTGTCCTTTGGTAGGAACACTCATGTTGCCATGGTATACGTGCCCACGGGTGCATGACCAATGAAATCCAGGAGGATTAGTATCTAGCATAAATCACAAAAGTGTAGGAACTCACAAGTCTTGTCTATATATATGAGTGAAAAAATGTTTGTCTGCACCCTCACCTCATTGGCCTGCGGGGTGGGCTGTACATACACACACCCCACACACATCCACACTAATACATACACACACATCCCACACTAATACATGCACACACACATCCACACTAATACATGCACACACCCCACACACATCCACACTAATACATGCACACATCCCACACACATCCACACTAATACATGTACACACCCCACACACATCCACACCAATACATGTACACACCCCACACACATCCACACCAATGTTACATGGTTACGACACCCCACACCACAACACCACACTAATACATACACACACTATTACGCACTCTAATTAGTACATACACGACAACACACCCACACACACATCCGATCGAACAACACACACACTACACACACACACACACACACCATACACAAACACACACACACACACACACGCACACACCAAATCCATCCCACACACACAACCACACACATCCCTACTACATACACACCACCATCCCACACTAATACATGCACACACCACAACACACAAAACACAGAGACAACAGAGCCCACACACACACACACCACAGAGCACACACACACCAACACACACATAACCAAACACATCACTACAACAGACACCACACACCACACACACGCCACGAACGAGACGAGACACACCATAAGGCGAAGACTAGACAATGCAAAATCACAGCACCACACCACACACACACACCCAGCACACACACCCACACACACACACAAAAAAACAAAAAAACAAAACAAAAAAAAAAAAAATAAACAAAAAACACAACAAAAAACACAGCAAACACACACCAACCACACACACCCACCTAGAAAGGGAAAAACTTCACAAACACAGCCACACGAAGGACAATGTAAAACACAAAAAACACCTACACACTATATACACGAATACATACACACTACATTCGCACACTAATAATACGAACACACATCTAAACAGAATAAATAACACATCATAACGACAAACAAACCAGCACAACACACAGTAACACACACACACACCACACACACACACACACACACACACACCACACAAAACAACACACCACACACGGCACACACCACATCCACACACAACACACACACATCAGACATTAAACCCACTCACACCACACTAATACATCCACACCCCACTATCACCCCACAAACATTCCACACTGACATACCACACAAATACACCTAATACATACCAGCACCCACAGTACATTCCACACTAATACATTACACACACACACATCCAAACACACACACATACACCCCCCACCATCATACATACAGCCCCCCGCGGCAGCTTTTATTTGAACACTTCGGTTTATTTTGGCGGTGCATTTTCAGAATTCCACGCGCTTCACGCAAGTTCATTGCCACATTAATGCCGTAATGCCGCATTCATGCCGGCGTCACACCGCGGTCGAATCTGTTTAATGATAATGGTTCGAATTAATTGGGTGAATTCTTCGCGTATCCGCCAGGTGGCAGATATTCATAAATTGTAATGAATTCTAATGTGTACACTACAGTACTGTACATGCGCTTCCAGTAATGTGTTGACTTGCAGGTGTTTAAAAAATACCACTGTGGTCATTGTGATTGACTTGGTATGAAGAAGTTACAATAACTGTATCAATTTAGGCGTTTCATATTAAAAACTCAATGCACAGTGTCTGGTGTTCTATTGTTCAGAGAGGTCGAGATGAGTAACACCGCCGAGTACGTGTTCAAAAGCCCGACATAACGTATCCCACCCGACGACAGCTAAGTACTGCTCCACTCGACAACCCCATACGCTCTTTGTTATCGCTCCCATCCTAGGTCCTGCCGTCCCATCTTCCGCCCCGCCTTCCGCCCCCCCAACCTCTCCTTTCATTGGCGACATCTTGCTCTCTTATCCCTCCCTCTATGCCCCTCACCCTCGCCCCCCAGCTCCCCCCCGTCCCTTCTACTCCCCTTCTTCTCCCCACGTATTTACCCTCCCCTAGCCCCTCTTCACAAGCGGTCCTCGTCCGCGGCGTCCTCCCGTGCTTCCACCCCCCCAGCTGGCTAACTCGCTTGCACCTCCCCCGCCTCCTGTTCTTGACCCGACCACTTCTCGCATCATCCCTCGGACCCCGCTTTTCTCATCACTCACTGTATCCATCGAGTTAGCTTTCCCTCGTCCGGCCTATCGCCCGCGGGGCTCTGTCTCTTGCCTAGGCTCCCCCCCACGTGCACGCCACCCTCCTACTCTTGCCACCCCTCAGGGACGGAGTCCACCCCCTAACGCCCCTTCCCTCCCCCCGTAGTGTTCTATAATTAAGCTCTTGCCTCGCATGTCCGGCACACCCCTACCTCACATCCCCCCATTTCACCCGCCGCTCTACAGCTGCCTTAGTCCCTGCCCGACGCCCCGGCGCCCCGCACCCCCCCACACACTTAGGGCAAGAAGGACACTCCACGGGCGCCACTGTTCCTTCTTCCCCTTCTCTTACGATGGGTCTCCTTTTCAGCCGTAGCCGCCCCTCCTACACCCACTCCTAGCGCCCACCCTCCCCCCCACTTTTCCCACCAATACCTAACTCTCCCTCCCCTTCCCTCGATCATCTATGCCATCCACCCCCCCCCACCGCTCTCGCTTCCTTCCTCGGCCCCAACCCTCATCCACCTCTCCACACTTTCTCACGTTTCCTACCAGGCCGGTTCCCCCCCCCTCAACGTGTTCTCGCCCCCCATGTGTCTTTGCGCTCGCTCATTTCCCCGCTAACCCAGGGCTCCCTGGACCCCGTCGTCGGCTACCGCCGATTCGGCTCGGAGACCCCGCAGCCTCGCGTACATCTCCCCGATAAGACCTGTTTGCCCTACGGACCCCGGGCGTAGCCGACGTCTCCCTCTTCGTCTCGCCTCTGCCCCGGAAGACGTTTTTCTCGTCACCCCACGTCGCCCTCCCCGTCGTTTATGGCAGCGCTCCCCGCACATGACCGGTTACCCTATTCCTACTGCCTCCTCCCACCCGCCCCTACCCCCCCTTTCCCCAAGCCACCACATCCTTCACCCCCTCGCCCACGTTCCTGTTTCGTGGGCCTTCAAGCCGTTCCAAACTCCCCCTCTTTACACGGGGTTCTCCGTGCCCACCTGTCTGTTTACCCGGGGCCTACCTCCTCCGCCCCGTGACAGCTCTCGCACACACCGGGGTCCCTCCGCTCCTCCTTCTCCCTCTCATGACGCCATCCTTTCCCGTCCTTCCCCCTGTCTACCGTGTGAGGGTCCCGCCAGATTCCTTGTTTCCCCTCTCCCCCTAAGCGCCCCGCCTGCCCCTTCCGCCCGTGCACCGGGTAGCTGCGTGGCACCCCTCAGGGCACCCCGCCTTTCTGGGGCACCCCGCCCCCCCCTCACTTATCCCTGACCCGCATCTCAGTTCTATAGCGGTATCGTTCCCCTTTTTTTATTCTTTCTCTCATTCAATCTCCCCACTCTTCTTGCTGCGCAGGGCACCTCTTCATCCCGTCCCGTGTATTAATCCGTGGGCTGTCGGATCCGTCTCTACTCGTTCGCTGTGTTTCCCCTCTCTCCACCCCCTTTTACCCCTCCCCTTTCCCCCCGTTACGATGCGTCTGCTAATTGCTGTTCTCCTTTTTCTTATCTGTAACTCACGTCGCTCGCCACTGTAGCTGTCCCCACTAAGGACTCCCTAGGGTCTGTCGTTCCCCACTTTCTGCTGTAATTCATCGTTGTTCCCCTCCTCAATCAAACGGGGCGGCGGGGCTGGTCCGAGTTCTTGGACCCACTACCATGTTTCCGACGTCCTAAGCCTCCGTAATCACTCTCAGGAAAAGGTTCTCTCTCACATTATCGCGCTGAATCCCCAGATGCGTACCCATAGCCTGTGGTGGTTGTGGTCTCAACGGTCGGGGCATTGGCCCATGTTGGGCTGGGGGGACGCAGGTATGGCTGGTCGTGGGAGGGGGTAGGGAAGCGGGGGGCCCGTATCCCGCTGCCTCTCTTCATACTGGACGACCTGTGCACCTACATTTGTTTTGCCCCCACCTTTTTTTCTCCTGTCTCCCTTTTCCTTACTTTCTTTTCCCTTTTCCCTTTTTCTTTGTCTTTTCCTTCCTTTTCCTTTGTTTTTTCTTTTTTCTTCCCTCATCTCATTTAATATGGTCCGCAATTAATGCAGCAATAAGGAAAAGGTTATGTATCGATCCCTGTTATTTTCGTATTGATCCCGCACCCGGAGTTACAGGAGGAGGGTATTGGTGTGTTGCGCCAGATTTTTCCAGTATCTTTGATCATGGAGAGTTCAAAAGGCGAAAGGTCATGGTAAAACCAACTAAGAATCGTCTGTCTCAGGCCAGCAATAGAACAGCGCCAGCGCAGGCGCCAACACCAGCACCGGCTTCCAATAACGGTCCGACCGTCAGTGAAAATCTGGTGACCAGCAACAATTGCTATCTGTCCCCGCCTGGATACCTGCAGCCAGATCAAGATTTCACGTACAGATATCAGCAAGCTTGCATGTACCAAAAAGATTTCCAGCTTCATCAGCTGTCAACTACAGGTGTAGCGGGCCCACTGTCACCTGTCAACTACGTCTATAATCAAGAATACGGGACTGGCAGTGGCTCGGTGCCAACCGATTGGCAAAGTCTATGGTGGGTACAGCTGCCGTAGTTTATTATTTTTTAAATATCAATATCAATGCACAGTCAAGCGATTCTCCTGTCATCAATCGCTTTATTTATGGTTATTTAGTTCTATTATTTTAGTTACAATTCGCGAAAATGTAGTCCAGCAATATCATTGGCTGAGCAGCTTCTACAGTAGATACTGAACAATTGGTGGACAGCTAGGCGTATGCGCCCACTGTACTGTATGTCTCATTGGAACCTTGTTGTAAAGCATATGTGTGTCATCACATTTAGGCGCATGTGTGTATGTGAACAAGAGACGCCGCCTGAGAAAATTATTGTGGGGACTGACCGAGGTGACTGTGGGGACTGACTGTGGGAACTTCTTTAGGGGACTGACTAATCGCATTTTATTTACTCATTAGTGTACATTGAATACACATGAATGTATAGCTTGTAATCTGTAATTATTATGTACAATACCACTGCAGATGCTTGAAATCATCTTGTAGGGAAAGTCAGCGTTTGTTGGTGTCAAATGACACTGGCTCCAACTTCCGCACAGCACCAATGTGCTCAGTGTTCTCAAGGGAACTTGAGATAGTCAGCTGAAGCTGACGAAACGCCATCGGGTGACATCATCACACACACGTGACCACATGAACACGCTGCCACGAGGTGCTGTGTGCACTGAGGGACTCTTTGCTTGTGCTGCTGTAATTAGCTGTTAGAGAGCTATTGATTTAACACAGAGGCTGGAGGAAAGCTGAGCACATTGAGCTGTGTGGAAGATGGAGCCAGTGTCATTTGACACCAAAAAACACTGACTTTTCCTACAAACAGAGTGCCAGATGATTTCAAGCCTCAGCAGTGGTATTGTACCTCTTTAAAGCAAAGAAACCCTTATGTGATTTTTACCTCTTGTTTTCTTGTAAGTGCGCATTACCATTTTATACCTTATAATAAACTCCTATTTTTGGTAATTGTCATGGGAGGGGGGGTTTGGCCCGGTATTAAAGGGGTTACACCCCATTTGGCCACCCCCTGCTCTCACGTGGGAAGCAAGGGGTTAACTGGACTGCTGTCCAGTATAGTGTTTTTACCCTGCTTCAGCACCCAAATTTATATTCCCCTGTAAATGTGTATTGTTCCCATTCCAGTGTTTGCACCAACACTCACACTGGAATCTATGCGGGAGGGAAAGGGTTAATGTTAATTCAGTGATTATAGCCCTTTGTTCCATTTTCCCGCCTTTGCAGGCTCCATTTTGCAGCTCCCCATAGGTCGCCATTGCAGCTCCATGCGATCCTATGGGGAAACTGGCGATTTGGACCCATTTTCATCAGGAGACCTGCAGGTGGATCCTGAGAGGAGGAGCGTCAGTTCCCCATTGTAAGTCAATGGAGCCATTCATTTCAATGGGGATTCCTCGACGCCGACCTCCAGGAACGGGTTGGCAGCCATCCAAACCGCAGAAGCGGATACATTGTCTAAAAAAGAGCATTGATCACTCCCCGGTCAAGTTCAATCACAATTGGCGTGGGAAACTTAGGTTCTAGGGCACCCAGAAATAAAATTATTTTTGCCCCTAGACCCTAGGAACCCCCACACTCGACCACCACCGGGTCCGAGAATTAAGGACCCCCGTAAAGGGTCGCAACATTGACTCTAATGGGAGCGGAGGTCCCATTGAATCCTATGGCAGCGCCGGCCCATGCATTTCCTATGGAGGCACCGGCCATATTGATTCTAATGGAGGAAAGCCGCGTGGCTTTAAAAAGGCTAAGTCCGAAAGTGTAAAAAGTGTAAGCCCATATCTCTGGTTCTGTGAGTACCAGAGGGCTGGGATTTGGGTCGCATGTAGTCACTGTTCCAACATGACTGCATGGACATTTCCAGCCCTCTCCGATCAATCAGACGGAGTATGGGCAAATGTGTAAATTGTGGTTTTCCCATTGACTTCAATGGCGGAGTTGCTCCATTGAAAGCCCATAGCGGCGGAGCCCGTTGATTTCAATGGGAGAGTGAAAAGCAGAGATTTCTTTTAGCTTATAGCGGAGAATTCTGCATTAAAGTTAATAGGGGATTTTAACTTGTTTTTGGTATCTCCGGTATTGGGGGTTGTGGAAGGCTGATATTTGGCCACTATGGCAAGGGTCCTCCAACATGAGGACCTGGCAAATTTCAGCCCGCTCAGACCCACAGAACTGATTATTTTAATATGTGAAGATATTAAAGAATAAACTGTATTTTGGGTCTGGTATATAAACCCAGAGCCCATATGGTATGGTTAATGCTCAGGGGGGAGACATGTGGTCTACAATAAACCCCCTGATCAAAGGCTCCCCCACCCTGCTTGTGTATGCTAGCACAAAGTAAAGCAGGACGTGGGTACTTTATGATAAGTGTTGTGTTTCACACCTTGGGACAAAGGGTTTCCTGGCCCAAGCAGACTTTCAGATGCCAGTTTTGTGGGAGGGGGGCTAGGGAAATAAGCCCCTGATTAGAATAATATCCACCCAGTGGGCTGGTATTCCTTTGCCTCTCATGTGAGGTGGCAAGGAGGGATTGGGTGCAGATAATTGTCCTCCAATGACTTGCACTCAATGCCAGGGTATAGGAGTGAAACTCCAAATAAACGAGTGTAAGCTCTATACTCAGTGTCTTCGTGTCTTTTCATGATGTCTTCACCTGAACCTGTATTGCTGAATGAATTGCCAATCCTGTACCTGATTGCTTCATTGTCCAACCCTTAAGTAAGTGTCTACAGTATTTCTTGTCTGTTATTTGTATCATCTTGTGTGTTCAACTTCTTTAAGGAATAAACTATATTTATTATATCTAAGTCGTGTTCAATTCAACCCAGATATTTTGGTGTATATTATACCCTGTCACAAGCTACAGTGACAGTAATGCACTAGGGTTGTGCGCTGTTGTCTTTTTTCTTGCAGATTTCCTTTGGGAAGTGATTCTCCCAGATACAGCTGTCTCCCTTTTGCTTTTTGCAATCATCTGATTCCCTACATTTGGATTCATCATATACTCTGTGCATTCAGGATTGGACTTGTAACTATACATTTTCTATGTACATTTTCTATGTACAGCCTTCAATATATGTTTTATTATAAGTATTAATATTTCAGTTTGCGCTGCACTATTTTTCATTAGTGCTGTTTGTTTTTTCTAATATATATATATATATATATATATATATATCTATCTATAGATATATTATATATTATACTGTTCGCAAACCTATACATTTGCACCCGCCCCCGGCGAGTGGATTTAACATTGTGGCGAGCACCTATTGGCCCAAGCACACACAAGGTGGCGAGTAGATTTTTTTGTTCGGCGAGTATTTTTGGTGATTTGTCAACCACTACAGTATTATATATATAGATATATATAATATATATTATATATATATATATATATATATAATATATATATATATATATATTCATATATATCTATATATAACACACACACAAAAAGAATACTGCATCAGAACAACCGTTATAAATGAATATTGTCTAAACCAAATCAGACAGTCCTTATTAATAATAAATGACCTCTGCTGGCGTTGCTGGAGGGATAAATGATATATGAAAACACAAAAAGAGAAAAGAGCCCTCACATAAAGCACTCGGACATATAATACAAAATACGAGAAAAATGTATTAGATCAATTTAAAAAACGCAACACAAAATGATGAACATATAAATGACATACATGAAAACTGACTAAAAAAAACCCCTGCCTGCTGGTCTCTAAATATAAAGGACAAAAGGGAAGGGACTAGCAAAATACACAGAAAAAGGGAGGAAAAACACTGAGCAAACTCGCTCTATAAAACCACAATAGGGACAAAATGACCCAGAGTGATTTATAACCACCCGGTCATACAGAACGAGGCAGTCAAGAACCCTGTACTAAATTGCTGTGTAAAATAAGAGTACCCACAAGGTACAAACATACATAGAGGAAAGTAATCTTATCTCTGAACAATAGCACATGAATGAGAACTAATCAGTGACTGGTATAAGCTGCTAGAGCACAGACAATGACCAAAATCATGGGTATACTCAGCTCATAGAAATGCCTGCTGGGAAATGGATGGAGTGACCTGAACGGGGTAACCCCAAACGAAGTGCATCAACAAATATCAGCAAAGTCCCGAAAAATGTAACCGCAGACCAAGAGAGACCAGCAGTGCAGCATCAGATGGACACCACAACGCGTTTCGCCCCCACGGGCTTCTTCCCAAGGTCAAATGTTTGCAGCCTTGAGTTATGTAGGGGGTCTGATTAGTTCTCATTCATGTGCTACTGCGTATGTTTAGAGATAAGATTACTTTCATCTATGTATGTTTGTTGATGTCCTTGTGGGTAATCTTATTTTACACAGCAATTGCCATCAGAGGGCAGCACTGACACCATCACCTAGCACCTCACTGACAGCTGTGTGTTATTCTAGTTATTGCCATCAGAGGGCAGCACTGACACCATCACCTAGCACCTCACTGACAGCTGTGTGTTATTCCAGTTATTGCCATCAGAGGGCAGCACTGACAGCCTCAGCTAGCACCTCACTGACAGCTGTGTGTTATTCTAGTTATTGCCATCAGAGGGCAGCACTGACAGCCTCACCTAGCACCTCACTGACAGCTGTGTGTTATTCCAGTTATTGCCATCAGAGGGCAGCACTGACAGCCTCAGCTAGCACCTCACTGACAGCTGTGTGTTATTCTAGTTATTGCCATCAGAGGGCAGCAGTGACACCATCTCCTAGCACCTCACTGACAGCTGTGTGTTATTCTAGTTATTGCCATCAGAGGGCAGCACTGACAGCCTCACCTAGCACCTCACTGACAGCTGTGCGTTATTCCAGTTATTGCCATCAGAGGGCAGCAGTGACAGCCTCACCTAGCACCTCACTGACAGCTGTGTGTTATTCCAGTTATTGCCATCAGAGGGCAGCACAATGAAAGGTAGCTGGAGGTACAGTATTGCACTACAGTGTGATAGTGCCAATTGGGCAATGTCGCACGTAGGGGCTGATTCCACTAACTTCGATAAGTGCATTATTGCACTATAAGTGCCATGTTAGTGTGATATTGCATGTGTAGCTAGTCACAAAGCTTCCATAACAGGGCAATATCGTTGGTGGTACAGGGGTGGGTGAAGGTGGTAGTTACCCCAGGATGGTGTCGTGGCGGGAGGGTAGCATGAGATATAGCAGTTGTAACCGCTAATGTAATGAAGTAGTTGACTTCTACTGCCACCCTCCCGCAAGGCTTACACACCATCCTCGGGGCAACTACAGTACCACCTTCACCCACCCCCTGTACCAACAACAAAGCAGTGCCTGCTATTTAACCCCTTCATTACCTAAGTGGTTAGCCGCTAAGGTAATGAAACTGGCTGTAATTTTATTTTTATTACATACGAATAAATCCGGGGGTCTCCGGTGCTGAAATTAATATGCGGGTCAGCTCCGGAGACCCCCGAGGACCCCCGTTATTAATCATATGCAGAAGAAAGAACTCCTTGATATGCAAATCCCAATTCTGATCTCGCCCCCCCCGTCGGGTAATTATTACAGTACGGTTTGCACATCGGAGTTTACTGAATAGCAGTTACTGGCAAAAAATGCGCGTTTGGCCATTTCTCCAGCTACCGCACGCATTGTTATATCCAGAGTATTATAGCTCGGTAAAAATCCATTTAAGTGCGATATTGCCTGTTACCGAAGCTTTGTGAATAGCTACACATACAATATCGCACTAAAAGGCCATTTAATGTGCATTAATGCACTTAGCGAAGTTTAGTGAATGAGCCCCATAGTATCTATAGGATACAGTATAGTTGTCTAAATTCAGCGTAGGCTGAACTTGATGGATGTACTGTATGTCTTTTTCAACCTCATCTACTATGTAACTATGTAAGTCCCCCCCATACCCTATGTAACTATGTAACTATGTAAGTCCCCCCATACCCAATGTAACTATGTAAGTCTCCCCATACCCTATGTAACTATGCAACTACTGTATGTAAGTCATCCCTCATACCTTATGTAACTATGTATGTCTCCCCCACACCCTATGTAACTACATAAGTCCCCCCATACCCTATGTAACTATGTAAGTCCCCCCCATACCCTATGTAACTATGTAAGTCTCCCCATACCCTATGTAACTATGTAAGTCCCCCCATACCCTATGTAACTATGCAACTACTGTATGTAAGTCCCCCTCATATCTTATGTAACTATGTACTTCTCCCCATTACCCTATGTAACTATGTAAGTCCCCCTCAGACCCTATGTAACTATGTAAGTCCCTCTATACCCTCTGTAACTATGTAACTACGTAAGTCCCCCCATACCCTATGTAACTATGTAAGTCCCCCCCATACCCTATGTAACTATGTAAGTCTCCCCATACCCTATGTAACTATGTAAGTCCCCCCATACCCTATGTAACTATGCAACTACTGTATGTAAGTCCCCCTCATACCTTATGTAACTATGTACGTCTCCCCCATACCCTATGTAACTATGTAAGTCCCCCTCATACCCTATGTAACTATGTAAGTCCCTCTATACCCTCTGTAACTATGTAACTACGTAAGTCCCCCCCATACCCTATGTAACTATGTAAGTCCCCCCCCTCCCCTTTTTCACTACTTTCCTATCCCGACCCTCTAACCCCTCGTCCCCTCCTTCCTCTCCTTTTCTTTGCATCCCCTCCCCCCCCCCCTCCCTTCCTGTCCTCTTTCATTCCCCAGAAGTCCCAAATCCCCCTTCCCGCCGTCCCCCCCATACTTACTTACGTCCCCCCTCCCTACTTGTATGTAACCATTGTACTATGTAGGTCCTCCCCTACCCTATGGTCAGCTATGTCAAGCCCCTTCCTAACCTTTGTAACTATGTTCATCCCCCCCATACCCCATGTAACTATGCAAATACTTTATGTAAGTCCCCCTCATATACCCTATCTAACTATGTAAGTCTCCCCATACCCTACGTAACTATGTAACTATGTAAGTCCCCCCATACCCTATGTAATTACGTAACTATGTAGAGTCCCCCCTCCCAGACCTATGTAACTATGTACGTCCCCCATACCCTATTTCTATGTAACTATATAAGTCCCCCATACCCTATGTAACTATGTAACTATGTAAGTCCCTCATACCCTATGTAACTATATATCCCCCCCCAAGTCCCCCTACCCTATAACTATGTACGTCCCCATAACCTATGTAACTATGTCGCCCCCATAACCTTATTTAGTCAATCCCCCATAGCTATGTACTATGAAAGTCCCCCCATACCCTATTCAGGGGACCCCCCCTGCCGCTCTATCCCTCTCTTCTTCTCTCTTCGCGCCCCCCCTCCTGTCTTGCTTCTCGGCGTCATGAACATCACGTTGACCTTTTGATGATGCGTCTCAAGGAGCGAGATAAGTGCAGTTTACAGAGTCCTTCGCCACGTCCCCCGGACTTCATTTAAGTGCCTACGGGATGCCGGGGGCCTCTGTAAACCCTGCGCCGCCCGCAGACAATCGCGCGCCCCCAGTTCGCACACCGCTGCCTATGTAAACTATGTAAGTCCCCCCCATACCCATGTACTATGTACTTGTAATAGGCGTGCCTGATTTGATCTATTGTACTTTAATAAATACCCCCAATAACTCACAGACCTGGCTTCCCCCTGTGAGTACTAACCAGGTACATCCCCTTGGGTATAAGTATTAAGGACTTGAACTTTACTTTACAGGATGAATACACCAATAACACCAATGGGGCCTATTCAGAAAGCCTCGGTGAGTTGCCAACCTCGCACGGGGATGTATTTTCCTGAGCTTTCTCACCCTGGCCAACCTCACCAACAGAGCTGCCAAACCCAAAAAAGCACCGTTTTGATAAAACCACGCTATTCTATTAGCCACGTATATCTCATCAGGCCTGAATAGCGTGTTTATCAAGATCTCATCTCGCCACCCCAAGGATGGCGAGATGAATTGAGAGTGGGACTAAGAAAAAAATTCATTTTTCCTGCATCGGATTGAAGCCGGGAGTTTGGTGGAGCTGATACAGTATAAAAAAAAATATTGTTGTGTATTTTTGTATTTTTTAGGTCACCCTTGACTGCCATAGTGGTTAATCATGCCCATGTTATATGGGCATGATGTACAACTGTGCCAATCAACTGGGTAACTGTGGGGGTATTTTGCCTCAAGGAGGTTGGTTAGGCCTCCCGGGTGTGGGAGGGGGGGGGGGGGGGGGTTAACCCCATAATTACTAGAGCGGTTACTACCGCTAAGGTATTAAGGGTTAGGGGTCATTAGCTTTATTTTGATTGTACTGCTGCTGCCCACGTAGGACATGACGAGGAGGACGTGATTAGGACAGCTTCATCATCCTGGCAGGGTAATGTAATAGACTTTTTTTTACTTAAGGTGCTTAAAATTTCATTTTGAATGGGAAAATTAGCTATTATCCATATCTGGATAATAGTAATTTTGCCCATTACTTTACTTATTGTTGGGGGGGGGGTGGGGGGGGGGGTCGAGTGTTTGGGGTAGAGGAGGTGGGTAGTAGGGTTGTTGTATTTTGGGTTTGTTGGGGGTAGTTGCCCCAAAGGTGGGTGGTTAGGCCTCTTGGGTGGGTAGCAGGTGTGTTTATCCCCTTCGTTACAATAGCGGTTCCCACCGCTATGGTAGGGAAGGGGTTAACTCCTCCCGCAACCTTCCCGGCAGGCCTAACCACCCACCCTGGGGCAGCTACCCCTTTCATCCACCCCCTGTACCCCCAACAAACCGGGTAATCATGTTTTACCTCTTCATTGGTAATGAAGATGTTTGTATTTGAATACTAGTGCAGGGGGTCTCCAGAGCAGTCAATTAGTGATATGCGCTCCAACATATAAGTCCAATCCTGATATAAATCTTTTGAGTGATAATGTAGAAAATAGGTACTGGGGCTAGTGAGGTATGTATTCATAATGTAGCATATACCATTTTCACTCCTTGATAAAGGGCGATTGCCCGAAACGCGTAGGAGGGTACCTACCTCTGTTTTTTTAAAACTATGGAACAATAAAGTACTTGATATATTTTTATTAGTTTTTGGTGTGGAACCCACTTTGTTCAGGGCTGTGCGTTGGAGTATTTTCCCTTGGGTCTCCGGAGCAGAACTGCATTGATTTCAGGTCCGGGGAACCCCTGCTTCCCAAGTTACAGGCCCAGGTATGGGGTGCCAGTATCCCCATGCAATGTATAAATCCCCCGCGTCACATGACAGGCACTCCTTCTCCCTGCCGAAGTGCTGGAAGATGCGTGAAACGCGTTGCAGTATTTGTTTTTTTTCTCTCCGTCCATGTTGTCACATTTTTCAATAAATCAAGTTTAAACTAGTTTGTTATTGCAGCCCTTATAATCACACTGCAGATGTGCTCCGTTTGTTATCTACACGGATTTCCTACTCTATAAAACTGCAGCGGGAATCTAATATCTAATGTTCCACCACATTATACAGGGAAAAGTGACAGGATCTGTGATGGACTTAGAGAAGTGTAGATACAGTATGTTGTAGGTTGTGATATCCTTTTAATAGACCATCAAGGTTTGGGAAGCTCTGTACAAGTGAAGAAGAGACCTGTGAGATTTGAAAAGCTCTGTGCATGTGAAGAAGAGACCTATGAGGTTTGGAAAGCTGTGCACATGTGAAGAAGAGACCTGTGAGATTTGGAAAGCTCTTTACACGTGAAGAAGAGACCTGTGATGTTTGGGAAGCTATGTACATGTGCAGAAGAGATCCGTGAGGTTTTCAATGCTCTATACATGTGAAGAAAAGACCTGTGCGGTTTGGAAAGCTCTGTTCATGTGAAGAAGATACCGGTGAGGTTTGGAAAGCTGTGTACATGTGAAGAAGAGACCTGTGAGATTCGGAATTCTATTGTAGCCATGTGTAAAATTGGTGTACAGATCTCTCTCATGCTGGCAGTAATCCTGGTAAGTATGCAGGGTTGCCAGTAACAATCATGGAGGTTTGCCCTCAAACCCTGGTGAAGTGTCATATGTAGCAAAGTAAGTGACAACATGCTTTGTGTCCACTGTTAGTGACACAGAGGTGGGTCTGTTTCTGGAGTCTATGTTAAGACACATCACTGCCTAAAGTTAGTGTGTCTAACTGTTCTTAGTGGTTAATGTTCCTCAGTGAAGTGTCTGCAGCAGTTCAAGTCTGCCTGTCAGATACTTCAGTGCAAGCTGACTACACACTGTGTCCAGGGACCTGGCACAGCTGGTGGATCTCCCTTAGGGGAGAGGTGGAAACAACTCCATTAAGAGAGAAGGAACCTTCTGGATGGAGTACTCCAACAGAATGAGCGGCTAAGTGACGACCGCGATGGGGGCAGTCTGCCTATGGAGATGACATTAAAGATGCCCTGGTTCAAAAGATCCCTCCTGTGTGAGTGTGGAGTTATTCCCCAGGAGGATGCACCAAGAAGGAGTTCCCCATCAGATACTTCCCCCTGCTGCCGCAGAGATCATGATGGGGTGGAGGCGCTGTACCAGATGTGAGTAGGACTCAGAGCACACTACCTCAGGCGCCTGTCATGGTGATATTCCCCATAACATCCAGCGGGAGACTCAGGAGTCCTGTAAGCCAGCAGGTGCACCACATCACACAGACATGTAATGGGGGCGATTAGACCACAGGGGCCAATATGAGATTGGGTGGGGGCCCTATAACCGTTACACTATGTACATGTGAAGAAGAGACCTGTGAGGTTTGGAAGCTGTGTACATGTGAAGAAGAGACCTGTGAGGTTTGGAAAGCTCTGTACATGTGAAGAAGAGACCTGTGAAGTTTGGAAAGCTCTGTATATGTGAAGAAGAGACCTGTGAGGTTTGGAATGCTATGTACATGTGAAGAAGAGGCCTGTGAGGTCTACAAATCGCTGTATGTAGAGGTGTGCTGTGTATGTATAGGCGGGGGGGATGTATGTAGAGGTGCTGTGTGTGTATAGGCGGTGGGGGATGTATGTAGAGGTGCTGTGTGTGTATAGGCGGTGGGCGATGTATGTAGAGGTGCTGTGTGTGTATAGGCGGTGGGCGATGTATGTAGAGGTGCTGTGTGTGTATAGGCGGTGGGCGATGTATGTAGAGGTGCTGTGTGTGTATAGGCGGG